>JANTOP010031182.1:0-11711 GCA_027564815.1 Symmerus nobilis | reverse complement strand
TAAAATATTGAAGGTCAGTCTTCATTAAAAAATTATACATTAAAAAGTTCAGTCTTTATTTAAAAAATCTAAAAGTAAAATATTGAAGGTCAGTCTTCATTAAAAAATTATACATTAAAAAGTTCAGTCTTTATTTAAAAAATCTAAAAGTAAAATATTGAAGTTCAGTCTTCATTAAAAATTTATACAATAAAATAAGTTCAGTTGATATCTAAAAATTCATTAAATTTAAAAGTTCAGTCTTTAAAAAGTTAAATATTGAAGTTCAGTCTTCATTTAAAGTTTATCAGTTAAAAGTTGAGTAAATATTTAAAATTTGATTTGTTATAAATTAAAAAGGGATCAGTCCTTATAGTAAAAGTTCGTTTTTGTTAAATCTTACGAAGTTGAGTAAAACTCACAAAGCATTAATTAACGAATTCAGCATTTATCATATAAAAAGAATTAAAGGTCTAGTGATTTAAAGGCAGTAATTTATCAATTAAAAGTTCAGTGGTTATCCATAAATTAAAATTCCAGTATCGATTTAAATTAATTTATTTTTGAAGAAACAGTTTCAAGCTAAAAAGAAGTGAAAGTTTTACTTTCCAATCCACATTTATATTGCTACAAAAATTCAAAAACAAACAAAGGTCCAGTATAAATTCATCATTAATCAGACGCATTCTATCATTAAACTCGTAAGGTATTTAAGAAACATAATTTATATTAAACAAAAGTTTTTCTTAATAAATATAAGTTAATCATAACACAAAGAGGAAATTGTTTT
Source organism: Symmerus nobilis (assembly GCA_027564815.1). Classification (NCBI taxonomy): domain Eukaryota; kingdom Metazoa; phylum Arthropoda; class Insecta; order Diptera; family Mycetophilidae; genus Symmerus; species Symmerus nobilis. The sequence goes on along the minus strand of JANTOP010031182.1, from coordinate 10,942 downwards.
TCTTTTATTAACAACCAACAAAGGGAGCAACCTCCCTGTGACACGGAGTGAGCTACCGTGTACCCGAAATAACACCTTTCAGGGAATCACAACACATATTTATATTTTAAATTATATTTATATAATTTTATATAAACTACTAGTAGTGTAGTATTTTACATTTACATTTATATACTGTATCTGCTGGTAACTGTATCTACTGGTACAGGCACATGTCACATTTCCGATGAGAATTATTCGCTGAATTAATTTCGTATTTCAATAGACCGCGCAGCAAGTTTTCTTGGCGTTTTTTTATTCGGTAATAGAGACTGAAGCGGTTGTGTATCTTGTCTCCATGCTCCCTCTGACACTGTTCCTGATTGTAAATCTTCCACGTCAAAAGTACCTGCTGGACAGTATATATCCCTTGATTGTGATGCAAGAACTATTTTTTCTACCTTTGCCGGTTCTAAGACCATAGGCTTACGCAGAACTCTAAATACCGAAGCTAGTATTCCAAAGAGATTTTCAACAACTCTTCTTGCCCTAGAGAGGCGATAATTATATATTCGTTGAGCTGATCGATGTATGTGAAGCCCAGGAAAAGGTTTCATTATATTTAGTGATAACGGAAAGGCGTCGTCTGCCACAAAGATGTAAGGTACTGCTGCCGCCGCTGGTGCCAGGTAGGGGTGATTCTGGAGGCAAATTAAGTTTCAAATTTTGCAGTGATTTTCCAAATGCAGTACTTTTGAAAACACCACAGTCTAAGATACGCCCTTGAGTACCTACGTGAACGTAAATAAATTTATAGGCCACGCAGTTCGTGTGGTATAATCGGTACCGACAAGTCGCGGAGGTACAAATTTGTTCGATAAAGTTGATGAATTTAAATTGTTTATTATACCTATTTATAGATAAAAACTAAAGAAATTAAATATTCCATAAGAATTATATTGCATATTATTTCCAGATATACAAAAAATTGTGGAAAATGCAATAAAACCATTCAAAAAAGGAATGTCGACTCTACTGTATAATACCAGAATAATGATGGAGTCAATGCAGATTAACAATAAAAAGGTGTTGACTCGTTTGCCAATTCTAACTAAAAAAACATTGATTGAAATTGACGAGGAGCTGATAGCCAATCCGGAATTTTCAATGCAAATGGTAAAGTAGAACTTCAGATATTCATTAACCATTCATAATTACAGTTTTTTATTCTGATTCAGACACGCTACATAAAAAGCTGTACATCAAAATCAATTTAAACTCCACTTTAAAAGCCATCATATCGGACGAATTCCTAATAGAATTCTCTTGGGATGGTCGCAATAGAGAGCGAAATAAATTTTCGTTATTTAATAAAATTTTTGTTGGTAAAATATATTTAGACTTATAAATTCATGTCTTAAATATTCAAGTTTTTCTAAATTGTAGATGCATTAGATCTGCTGAGAGCTACTTGCGAGTCAATGTTAAGACGAGCGTTAAATTTGTCTCATAATAGACAAAATAAAGAGAATAAAGACGACAAGTAACCTGAGATATTTGTTTCAATAATATAAATATTAAAAAGTATAGCATTAAAATTCAATAATGCTATATTATTATTATGATATATGTATGATATGAAATATGCTTAATATATTTATTATGATATGAAATAATAATAATAATAAAGCAAAAAAAATAAAAGCATAAAACAATTTTTTTTAAAGGTTTGGAAGCCCTGATTTAAAAGCAAATAATATGGGTACTGAGACTGGGAAAGCTTCCTCTTCCCTCTCTCTCTCTATCACACATACACATTCACAAATTTTCTCCCAAATATGGTTCACTGTGTTAGTGTCGAGTTTTTTCTGCTCTCAATACTGATGACGTAACTTCATCCAAAACGGACATCGCCTATACAAACGGATTATATCTGGATGATATTCATTACGTCATCAGATTATGCTCCGATCATGTTATGTTATTTCCCAATTGGGTATATACAACAAAATCAACAAATTTCTAATAACGCAATATATCAAGTGTCACACATTTTCTACACACTTGATATAATTTCTAGACAAATTTCCTAGAAAATTAACTATTTAAAATTATCAAACATTTCTGGTCATCATATTTCTTCATCAGATTTCCTAGCAACAAAATTCGTTTTGTTATTCTATAAGGTATGTATGCTGAAAGAAATTTAAAAGAAAATTATACAAAATGCAATGGAATGAACCTTCCGTTAGAAGAACGTTTTGTAAGCATTTTGTATATGAAGAATACATTTTCGCTTCGTGTCGAACACTCAGTGTCCAAAACATAATCATATTTCCAAGTATGAAAAATAACATTTCGTTTAATTTATTTTTCTTGTTCATTTTATTATTAATTGCTTTCACGATTAATAAAATAGGCAATGATTTAACAACAATATTTTTCCTAGAAAATATAAACCCAAAATTGCATCTAAAGCAATTTTGTTCTCTATTTTTCCCATTGAACAACCTATCCAATTTTCTTATAAGTAGCCTTGCCTTACTAGACGCGGACTAAATTTTGTATCCGGCTTTTAACATTAAGATCTCGGACGATCATTAATGCGTTTTTCTATTAAACAAGATTGTTATGGCTGAAAATGGAACATGCACCATTTCAGTCAAAACCCTCACAACATTGTTAAATTTGGCGTTTCAAATAACACCGAATAAAAAAACAATGTTGATGTTAAGTGCGAATTTCACATTTTAAACATATATATCGTTGTAGTTTTTGTTTTCTCGCTCGTCTGTTTGTGACCTGAGTGTTGGACATGTACAACTGCAGGTCAATAACTGGACTTATAATAATAATAAGCGGACTTGTACCATTTCGGTCAAGACCCCCGCAACATTGTTGCATTTTTCTAAACAAATAATTTTAAGTGCGGACAGCGCAGTTAAAATAAACATACACATTTCTTCAAATGAATGGAAAAATGATATCAAATAACAAAGTATGGAAAAATAATTCTCATACTTTGCAAAAAAATTGTCCTCAGGAATGTAATTAAGTGCCGACAGTGGATTTAATTACATTGTTGAAGGCTTGTTTCGGTATAGAAAAAAAGAGGTAGGGGATCGTCCGGATTTTTCGGTAGGACGATCTTCCAAAAAAATACTATTATGAGTTGAATTCTAGTCGGCGGACGGTAAAGTATATACATTGTTTTTTATTCCTTTTAATCGGCGGTGGAACAAGTCTCGTTTAACTTGTCTTTTTTCTTGATACGATAGATCAAGTGAAGTTCGCTAAGCATTTTAGAAGGAATCGAAAACCTTCGACTTAAAGAATAAATAATCAATCTTTGAAAAAGGTTCGTAACGGTTTACCGTCTGTCATTGTAACATTGGGACTTAATGTTTGTTCACCATGCTCTCCATGTTCGAGACATCCTTCCTATTCGTCAGAAATTGCCTATTACGCCAGATATTCGATATCCGGATTCAATCCGGATAATCGTTTGAAACTGAGAAATATTTCCGTAAGGCTGTACTTTGTATTTTACTTGATTATTCAGAGGTATAGAGTTCCCGTCCACACCAAAAATCCTCGAGAAAAAAATCAAATTTAACCAGAGATTTCATTTATCGCTATTTTCGAGAAAAAACCAATATTCCCATTTGTGGTTTAATTTGACTCGAATAATCAAATATTGACGTAAGTTTAATTTCCCATAATCAGATTTTCCGATTCCGTACACGGGAAGAATTATTGTTCAAAAATTACGAACAACGACTTCATGAATCACAAACATTATAAATCGTGCACGATAAGCTTGTATTACGTGCAAACTACTTATATTTAGTACATTTTGTCAAAAATATGAACTATTTTCAAAAATCCTTGTTTCATGATTTTCGAATAATTGTCATAACCCGTGAAAAAGCATGACTTCGAAATATTTGAAGATTTATTCATAATATATACCCCATAGTACATAAACTTTGCAAATTGATAGTTATTCACGACAATAAAGCGCATTCGAATTATCAATTAAATAAGGTAAATTGTGCAAACATCGTTTTGATTTATGCTATACTTTCATTTAATATTGTATACAAATTTCCACAATTTATGAACAATGTGAATAGAATTTCGAAAATAAATTGTGAATCTTGCACACATTTGCTGATGGAACCAAAAATAAAATTCAAGTTATTGTAAGTAACCGTTAATACAATTCCAAAATCATAATAATAGTAAACATATCGTGCACATTATTTTCAAATTTCCGATCCAAATATACACAATTTATCGCAATATTTTCATGAAATTTTATGATTTTCATAAATTTCCCAACTGTTTTCGAAAACTATGCTTTAATTGTTGTAAATTACGCAAATGCGTTCATGATTTATGTACAATGTACATATTTATTGAATATAATTCTACTCGATTAACCGAATCTCGTTACGGACTTCATTTGCGATTCGAATTTTGTCAAGTAGTGTCAGAAGTCAGAATAAAGTTAAAAATAATACAAATCAGAATAAAGATAAGAATTTTGTCAATAAAAGCCTTAAGTTTGAGAAAAAAAAAGTGTTCAAAATTAATAAGTACAAATATAAACATAAACATTAAATAAAAGATAATACAATTTTTAAATCACTCTTTTGTGATAGTTAATTAGTGAAATACTGTGAAATAATGGATCAATATTATGATTTGGACCTTAATTATGGTTTGAATGAAGAACTGTTAGAGCTTTTGAAGCAATGGCGTATGGAGAATGTATTTGCACAATTAACAAGTAAGTGTTCATATTAATTTAATTGAAAACTGCCGTAATTTCTAGTGCATAGAACTTACGTGCCCTTAATATACAAAAGTATATTAAGGGCAGTCGTTCAGTAAATTTTTTTTTATTTCATTTTTCACAAATAGAACTCTTCTCGAATATATTGCTTTTATGTCGAGATTCCGAAAATTGTTGATTTGGCAGCAAAACTCTTCCATTTTTCATGGCCAAACGCGAATTTATACGAATCTTTTTGGATGTTCCGTCCGAAATGACATATATTTTACATAATCTCTAATTTTTTCAAGTTGATCCGAACCTCCGTTCACGAGTTATTATGGCAAAATGTAGAAAAAATAAGATTTCGAGAAAAACACTTTTTTTAAAGTTTTTGTTAAAAATCAAAGTTAAATGAATAATGTGTATAATCGATGCCAAATCAACAATTTTCAGAATTTCGACATGGGAGTAACGGGATTATATTCGCGAGGAGTTCTACTTTCGAGAAATGAAATAAGGAAATGATCGATTTTACGACTGCATATTACCCTTAAGTTTGAAAATTTCCGTATGAAATGTGAGTATGCGATTTATGTGCCCGACTCCCCGTTAATTATTTCAGTCCCTTAACTGTTTAATTGTATTTCAAAAGATTTTAAAAGAAATAGTTCTATTTTATTCTATTCTATCCATTCTATTCTACTATATATGGTAAAATAGATCCTCTAATTTTAGTACATAATTTGATTAATAAATCTATTTTATGTAGAATTCATAATTTTGAAAATTGTTGTCTTCTATTATTAAAAAGGTTGAATGGGTTTATGCAATGTTTAATAGAGAAGCAGAGAGTATATTGTATATTTAATTTAATAATATATAGATGCAAGTATTACAACCGAATCTTTACGATACATAACGGAACATGATATGGACAAATTATTTGAACCGACTCAACTTGGAACATTAATAAATTTTCGACAACATTTAAAGCAATGGAGGTTTGAAAATGTTAGAATGAATATGCAATATTTGAATCGTAATTTATAAATCAAATTACACATTAAATTCAGGACCAAAAATAATCCGGATTTTTGATTGTTTAATGATGAAATTAATATATGTAGATTCCCAATATTTGTATAACATAAGGCCTTGCAAACTCGATTGTACCCTAACGGTGGTTAGATTCTAAATTGAATAGTAACAAATTAATATTATTACAAAATACTTCTAGTAATAGTTCTTCACGGATACGTCTTTTCCTTCTTTTGCGAATCTATAACGATTGATCTAATGAGGCCAATAGTCGCCAAGCTCTTTTTCACAACAAAATCGAAATAGACTTTTCTCTTTTATAATATTATTGCCATCGCCATCAACATAGTTCTTGGGTTTATCTGCAATTTTAAACCACAGCATCCGTCGAGTTTGCCTTCAAATTTCAATTTTACAGTACAGTACAAACTAGTATTCAATTCAGTATCAAACAGTATACGTAAAAACTTAGCACATGACAACAAAATCCGGATAATATTTTTTTCCAGTATCATACGTTAAATTTTTATTTTATTAAAGGGATATGAAGTAAATATTTTTGCTTTAAATGAACCTGATCCATCAATTTTCTTAAAAACCTGGCTTAATAAAATTGGTGAAACTAATAGTACTTTGTCTAACTCGGTGACGCCTAGAAACTCAGAAGAGTCCTCATCAGCATCATCGCCGATTCCAATACCATTTGTAAAGAATTCAATTTTAAAATGGAAATAAATATTATACTTCAATTTTCCTCTTATTTCCGAAAGGACTTAGACTCATACCTAAATACTGTTGGTGTTAGTGTTTGGCGGGGATATACGGAAAACAACAACGTTTTGCCCACAAAGTTAAGAGAAAAATTGATATTAGACATAGTTCAATTCCATATCGATGGGCAATATTTTATGCACCACTCCGATTATTTGCACATAACGAACCAGATCTGTTCTAAATTTCAACAAGAACGCAAGGTAAGAAACTTGTAGTCTTGGTTGTTATGTATATTTGTATAAATCAAAATTGTTATAGGATACATACTATTCAACAGCTGGGGATAGATCATCTGGACGGTTATACACGGTTTATAAATCTAAAGCCTATTCTTTAAGAAAAATAGGGCTTTTTCCAAGAGAAAAGCAGTCAAGAAAACAACGAACGATAAACCTACCAAATCAAGTACCGATTGTTCCATTGGATAACGACGATGAAAACCAAACTTGGTTAAAAGTGTTTGAAGAACCCTGGGAAACAATTCTCGTCAAATGGAGAGAGTCTGCTGAGAAAAAAGCAGCACATATCCGACAGTGTGACAAACACATAACCGGTATATTATTGGCTTGGCCGAAATATACCCATTCACAAGGATCTCATCTCGTAAGCTTGATTTATTACAGTTTCCAAAACAGAATAATTTCAATAATACTTTCATAGGTGGATATCGACTTCGATAATATTTTCCCAGGAACAGGCTGCAAGCTACTTAGCAAGTGGGAAAGTTTTTGCGAAAAAATAATTCCCATTCTGCGGGTATTGGTCAAAGATAGACAAAATATAAATATTTTGTCAGAATTAAATGACAATCCCGAGAAAAGTAATTTGTAGGAAAAATAAAAAAGTTTTAATTACTAAATTTTTGCCCATCTATATTTTCATTTTAGATAAGAGAGACAACATAATATTCAAATTGCTCCATGCAATTTTAATTCCAAATGGCAAGGCCAGAAATTCTACAACAAAACGTATTTGGAAATTTAGTATTGCAGACAGCCAGGAGGCATTTATTAAAAATATTTCCAGTGTTCAAGAAGTGAAAGGCCAATTGGTTGCTAGAAAGGAACAATACAAGGAGTTCCAATTAACGTGCCAGCCGTTGGTATTTGTTGTTGGCGACAATGAATATTACACTGTATATGAAGATATTACATACAAATACTCCTGTATACATGCCGTATCCACCGCCTTTAAATTACACTATGTGTTTAATTTGGAGTACCAAATACAATGTAAATCTGTTTGGCAATTAATCCAAGTATACTTTTTTGGAATTAACGAAGCATTGATTCCAACAACGCTTTCGACATTGCTAACAAATTTAAATTAATAATTGTCTCTAATTATTTTTAGAGAATATATGTTATTATATTAATAATATAATATCATATCATAATATAATATATCTTATTAATATTATAATAAGTATAGTAAATGCAAATAACAATTAAATATATTGAATATTTATTATTATATTAATGTGCTGAAGGTAATTGCCCTCAGCATTTCAGTGGATTGAGATCTTTTACTGCTCATTTGCATCGTATCCATGAGAACCAGCTACCACATGGAATTTATAATATATCATTAGGTCATTCGACTGAACTTCCGTCAACTAATAGCATTAAAGAACTTAATATAAATTCGGACAATTCTTCAAAACCTACAATATCTGATTCAAAGAATAAACTGTTAAATAATGCCCTCATATTTGTTTCCAAACTTAACAGTTATAGTCATCTGACAAATAAACAAATTGAGGAAATTCTAAATGAATTTACAGTAAACATTTGTTCCGTTTTTAAGATAGTTAAAGATATTGTAATTCCGGAAATAAATTCGGAAAATAAGAAAGATATTTCTGATTTATTTGACTATTGTTCCAATCCTTTTCAAAATATCTTATCGGAACACAGACTTATAAAAACTCTTAGTGACTTAAATGTAATGAAACCATCATGCAAATTCATCCTCAAAAATCAAGTTGAAGAAATTCATAGAAAAGGAATTAGTACAATGCAAGAAAGTATTGCTACCGGGGCTATTATGCAAATAGAGTTCCAAATAAAAAGATTTTTTGAGCTACCCAATGTCTTGGAAGATACACTTGAGTATATGAACGAATTACAAAAATCAGAAAGTAGTTGCTTAAAAAACTTTGTTCAAGGTGATTTATGGAGGAATAAGAAAGAAAAATTTACTGGGAAAACAGTTATTCCTTACTTTTTGTATTATGACGATTTCGAAGTTAATGACCCAATAGGTAGCCATGCTGGTACGCAATCTATTGCTGGATTTTATTATAATTTTCCAAGTATATCATTAGAAAAATACTCTAAGTTGGAGTATATATTTCCTGCCATGTTTCTAAAATCTTCAGACCTAAAAAAATATGGTTACAACAAGTGTTTATATAAGTTAATTGATGTTATAAAAAAATTAGAAACAGAAGGCATTTTTTTGGAGACAATCTTAGGACAGACCCAAGTTCATTTCATCTTAGGCATTGTAATCGGTGACAACAAGGGTCTTAACGATATATTGGGGTTCGCAGGAGGGTTTCGACACAACTATTTCTGTAGATTTTGTTTGAGCGCTAGATGTGATACGGAAAAGATGTCGGTTATAAATCGTAAATGCTTGAGAAATTCACAAAATTATACTGAACAAGTATTGTTAAAAGATTATAAAAATACTGGAATACGAGATGATTCAATTTTTAATAGCATATTCTCTTTTCACGCCACAGAAAACTATTCTGTCGACGTAATGCACGATATCTTTGAAGGCATTATAAAATACGGACTTTCAAATACCTTAAATTACTTCATTACGAAAAAAAATATTTTTAGCCTAGAAACGTTCAATAGTCGTATGCGAAATTTCAACTATGGAGAAATAGAGATTAGAAACAGATGTGAAGAAATTAAACCTAATCACTTAAAGACTAATAAGCTTCATTTGTCTGCTAGAGAATCATATTCGCTTCTTCATAATTTTACTTTATATATAGGCGACTTGGTTAAAAAATCTGATCCTGTATGGAGTTATGTACACAGTTTAAAAAATATGGTAGATTTAATGCTGCTTCCTTCATATTCTGATTTCGATATAACAAATTTAAGTAAACTTATTTCAACTCATCACAATTTATACCAAATATTATTTAAAGATAACCTCAAACCGAAACATCACTTAACGCTTCACTATTGTGATATTATTAAGCAATCAGGGCCACTTAGATATCTGTGGAGCATGCGGTTTGAGTCTAAACATAGGGAGATAAAAAACTACACTAACGTTACCATGAGTCGGAGAAATTTACCCTTGACAATTTCGAAAAAGAGTTCAATGAAGTTTTCGTATACTATATTAAAAAATATTCATATACGAGACACCTGTTTCGATATTTATAAAGAAAAGAACTCATCGAATATTGAATTAAAAGATTATTACAGCTTAGCAAAATCTGTCATACCAAGCAATGTAATAAACAGTACTAAAATATATAAAAAGATTAATTATCAGGGTACAGACTATAAACAAAACTTTTATTTATTTGATAAAAATAAGTTATACCAAATAATTGAAATACTTTTCTAATCAGCAATGAAATTCTATTAGTTTTAAATAGGTTTAATATAATAAAAAATAAACATTATAATTGCTTTGTTATAAATGAGCTTGTTGATACTGTTATAATCAATATAAATGAATTTAAGTATAAGCCTGTTTTATCGAATAAGTTATCCAATGGATTACATGTATTTAAAATTAGATTTCTCTAAAAACTTAAATATGAATATTAAAAATATGAAATATAAAAATTATTTAATTTATATCATACGTATATATATATAATATACATAATGTATATATTACTTTTAAATAATATTTCAATTTTTATATTTTAAGTGAATTAGCAATTAAATTAATAATTAAGAATTTATGTACTAACTAAATAATAGTCTATTTTTAATAAACATTTATAAAAATTTATAATTATAATGTTTGTACTTGTAAATAAGGGTCGGGTTTCGTAATTATATTTTAATTTAATAGTGTAATAGACAGCATTATTCTCTCCATTGTGCAATCGCTCGTATCATATAGGCCGTATAAATAAATTCAATTCAGGCAAAAATTACAAATCAAATTCACAAAATGACACTAAAAACGCCTTCAGAGTTTTTAATATATCTTTTAATTCTAATTGATTTTTGCGCTTGAGTTTAATTTTTGTATCTGGTCTCAATTTTACTCATTTAGCTATGGCCTCTATGTAGTGTACATTAGGCTGTGAATATGTTGGGGAGTCGACTAACGATAATAGCGTCGATAAGAGAGACGAGAAATACAAGCGCATAT
>JANTOP010031171.1:0-11712 GCA_027564815.1 Symmerus nobilis | reverse complement strand
CATAAACACACATTTTGGATAACCCTAAGTGGGTTAAAAAAATATTTAAAAAGAGTCTATTGAAAAATGTAGACATATCCTTTTCTAATATTTTTTTAACCCACTTAGGGTTAACCGTTCACGAGGTCTTCACCGCGTATAGGGATCCTTCGCCCTAGAAAATTAACTTCAATAGTTCCCGAGCAGTGCGAAATGTTGATTTGATTCCTACCATTTACTCTCAAAATTCATTCTTTAAAATTTCCTTCGTTCAATCCGGGAATTATCAACGATGCCCTTTTATTACTTCTAAAAAACTGAAATTCGTCTTCGTCCTTTATTAACAATTTATTATAAGCCTATACAAGAGCTACACCTCGTTCACCGTGGTGAATAATAACTCCAACTATACTGACTACTGACATTACTGACTACTGAATGACAGTCCTGCAAGATAATCATCATTATTTTATAACAAACCTGGATCAAAACTTAAAAATGTCTTCGGTATTTGCAAAGGAGTTGAAAAATAGCATTGTTATACAAATTTGACTCCAGTAAAACTACTGAAGTTCTGTTATCTTAACTTGTTTCATTTTGACTGCTTCACACTTTTAATTTTCTTCAAAAATATATCCAAATATAGCATCAAAACAGGAAAATCCTTGTGTGATGTATAGTCCCTGGTGCCTTAAAAGTGACTACACCAGGTTCATAATTAAGGACCAGTCTAATGACTCATTATGATAATAAGAAATAACAATCCAAAATAAAAAATATGTAATATGGAGACAAAAGACGTAAATCTCCGAAATTATAGGAACCATCAGCTAGAAAATATGTAGGTAATAAATTAGATTGAATGCAAAAAGTGGCATCCCGCATATTTCAGTATTTTAAGGTATTACTAGTAACTACTTGAACAAAAATAATTTTTGCATAATCCTTCTTATATCTGGAACAATCTAGTTCTAGTCTAATCATATCTTTAGTTTAAGAAATCATAGTTCACCTCTATTTGTAAGATGAAGTAACACATAACTCGAAATTAATGGAACAGCCCTTAAATTGTTTCTTAACTATTTATTTTCTATCTGAGAATTTTAAAGCCCACAATCGGACAATTTTATTTAATTTTATAAAAATCAAGAACTTTCGTCAAAGTCAGACAATTGTATGGAATTCCTAAAATTAAAATAGAAAGGAAATCCAAAATATAATATTAAAAGAAATTAGGAATTTAATGGAAATTAGAGAATTTAAAAAAAAATACTAATTTCATGAAATAGGTAACTTTTATGAAAATTAGAAAATTTTAATGAAAATCAGATTTAGTTTTATTTATAATTTAGTTTATTAATTATATTTAATAAATAATATAAATACTAAACACTTTCATTATTAAAAATATCCGTTCCAATTGTGAAAATGTTTACTGCTTACTGATGCAGGAAAACTTATTGCTAATGAGACAACAATTATACAGCATCTAAATACTATAATATAATATAAATGTAATTATTACTTTCTAATATATTTCATTATTTATTTCGATATTATTGTTAGTTACATCAAACTTTTTGAGAAGCTTTTTCATTGCTTAGTTGGATTATCTCATCGACATTCTATATACAATATAAAACAACTTTTTCCACATCATTCCCATTGAAATACATACTTACAATACTGATTTACCAATTCCTAATCTTTTTATCCATTTCCAGTAATTACTCGTATATTTATATCTAAATTATATTTACATTTACTACCCACTATCTAGTAATATAATACACAAATGGATGATATTTTCTATTTTTTGCTTGTATAATAACCACATTACAATTTACTTTCAATGACTGAATTTCTTGACTTTAAATATCCATAATTATCATATTTGAATTAAATATCATAATCCCTTTACTCTTTTAAATATACACCAAGGATATACTTACGACATACATGAATGAAAATGTATCAACTAGACCAAATTAGGAAAAAAGATTACAGGGTAAATAGCTCAATAAGCGTTACCTTTAAGAAAGTATTTGATATTCTAGAGCTCTTATTGCGTTTTATTTTTGGATAAACATTATAATTATAATTATTTATAATAATTAAGAAAATATGTTGTATCAATATTCAAATATGTGTCTACGACCACCCAAATCATACAATCAAGGATACTGTAAGCCGGGCTTACTAAACCGAGGAGAAATCCCGGTTGCGTAATTTATTTAAATAACATTTCCATTTATCACTATTATAATTAAATTATATAGTATTTGCTTGATATCAGTAAATTAAATTAGCCAATTTCGAAATGAACTTGACATTAACCAGACGTCCCATCGGTAATATGAGAATATAAGTCTCATTTTACTGTTTTTTATCTCTCAGAGCATTTATTAGAAATTTTAAAATAACTATGATAATAATAATATTAAAACTATGTATAACTCTGTAGTATACATACTTAAATTAGTTGTATACTGATTAAGTTTTTATATTTAGTTGAAAAGTTAGACCATGCATATAGCATAGTTAACCCCAAGAAGTTTTGGTTACAATTCGAATAACCAACAATTCTTTATAATATTAAAATCGATACTTAACTTCTGAGTTAATTGATTGACAGTCAGTGGAAAGCTGACTAATTATTTTACATTTCTTAATCCAAAAATCAGTCCATTAGCCACCAACACGTTAAACTATTTCCATTCCCTATATATCAATATGTGGCATTATTATTAATGAATAAAATCAAATTTATCGGTTCCACTATTTGAAAGGACTTATTCCTTGTTATTGGTTTTTCTTTTTTTAGAATTTAATTTATTGGCAAGTGTCACGTATCACAATATTTCAATAAAGATAAAATAATATATTATTTATACAAGGCATGTAGGAACATTATTAGATGTATTCTATTTCAATTTCGGTACACCAGCATAGGTATACACCATGGCTAGATTTCGATATCTACCTTTCCTATATGCATCCCTCGATGGTATATTGGAAATATTTTATTTAGTATAAAACTTAATTTATGTCAGATTCATAAGTTCATAAGAGCCGACGTGAATAAAGCATTGTTATAAGGTGTTGACCTAACAATTTGTTTATAATTTAACTAGGAAAGGATGTGTAATAGTGAACGATATTATACCTTGAGAAATTTGACATATTTCAATTCGCACTGGAATTAAATTATTGATTGAACAATGGGTTTCTTGATCGACAAAAATGGCTTAGTATGAACAATCAAGAATATTTAGTTTATACTGTGAGAATAGTCGGAATATTCGCTATTCCATATCACTAAATAGTAGAGACCAAATGTAAGGTTTTAGCAATTTATGATTTACGATTTAAACACTTGACGTTATATTTTACTCATTCTCTCTTCGTATACTATATTATAATAATTTCGTCTTAATACTAATCTTCAAATAGAGTAATTACTACTGTGATCAAATAATAAGGTGAAGTTGTTTATAAAATTATTATATATCTTTATTTATTCTTCTACTAAATCAATTTCATCATCTTTAAAGTACTCCCCGCCCGACACCATGCATTTATGCTCAGTCAGTCAAAGATAAGAAAGAAAATCATAATGCACAACACCACGATAATCGACGAAAACTGTTAACATGGTCTTGATTTTTGAGCGGTTTTGGCGCGATTTTTTTACCTTGGCTCGCCTTTTGCACGATATTCGCTCGAATGGTTGGTTGTTTCCAGGTCGTGTGCATAGATCCAAGTCTCAACTCCCGTGTTGATGTGTTTAATGACGTCCTGGTAGCCAGAAATCATTTTTTTCACAGATGTTATCGCGAAGCTGTTTTAGTGTTCTTTAGTTAGCACACGACATCTTTTAAAATGATTTGAGTTGATCCAAATGAAATGCCCACAGCATCGGCAAGGTATCTAATTATCAATTGACGACTTTTGAGCAACAACTTGAGGTGGTCATACTTTGGTGGCCACCACTGTAGACGAATGCACCTCAATATTCAAATCTATTGTTTAATTAAATAATAGATAATTTAATACCGATACACATATATTTAATTCCATTAAATGTATAATTTTCGTACCTGATAAAATAAAATTTAAGTCGACAAAGATTAATCGGTTATCGGCTTTTAATCGGAATAGTTTAATATTTAAGCTTAGAATTAAAATTGTAACGTAAGCTAACTAATAAATAAATTGTACACGCCATGTTAAATTAAATTACATTTTTATTTTAATTAAATAAAACAATTATTTAATAAGTAAAATTATTTTTTATTATAAAAGAAACAATTAATAAAATTCATAGTGAGCGTTACAAACTCTTTGATTTTCTTGAAGTGGCTTTCAATGGTAGCAGTGGCTTGAAATCTAATGCGCAGAAGGTGAAGAGCACACCTGAGCTATCAATAAAATCGTAACCAATTTTTATTGCCGTAAATTACTATCTGAAATTATATTATTTAATAACTTTGAACCGTTTTGTTCAATTTTTTTTTATCAACTTTAGATTGAATTATGAGGGGGATGGAGAGGCGCTACAAAAATAGCCTCAAATCTGGGGATTCTTCCGATCAGTGAAAGATCTGTGGTTCTTGAAGTCTTGTTTCCTATCATGTAATACTCTCCATCGACGTGGAGGTATCGTATCGGATATGAGTTTATTTTATACGCTTTGATTTATTTTCCATCGTAATAATTTAAAAACAATGAAATTAAAGATTTTCTGAAAACGAAATAACGAAAGTTCCAAGAGATAATCGAAAGAATTTAATTAAAATAATATTTTATTCATTTTCAAATCTACTTCATGACCCGATAAATAAATTCAAATGAAATTGGAAACTTTCGGTGAAAAGCTCTGTACAAAATTAAAATCTCTACAAAAGCTTTAATGAATTGAATTGAAGGCATATTATGATGAAGGCATTCATTGTCCTTGTTTTCCCTTTCTTGACAAATTCATCTATCGGGTTGAAATTTGGCATAAATATATGCTTTCAATGAGATTTCGAGATTTTAATAGCTTTATATTGGAAAAAATTGAAATTTCGTTGAAAGGCTGTTATCTGGATAGAAAATAGATTTTTAAACGTAAAAATTAAGTTAAAAACTTAGAGAAAATTCTAAATTTCATTTAAATTTAATGAATCGGATAGAAATTGGATTCCAAATTATATAAAATGACATTTCAATTTTAAGCTTTGAATGAGCTTTGGATATTCTTGAAACTTTTTTTGGGAAAATTTAAAATTTCAATAAAGGATCGGTGTTTGGATGGAAAATAGATTTTAAGACATACCAAATGGGGTTCGTAAAATTTGCTTTCTGGGAGCTTCTAAGTTCCTGCAGAGCTTTTCTGTGAAAAGTTTAGTTTTTATATTTTTGTATATTTCCTTTACTAATTTATAAACTTCCTGCATCATTATATTTCCGATATTCAAATTTCTCGGTGCAACTCTCAACGAATTTTTCTTAGATTAATTTCAACTTTTCGGAAATATTTCTTTTTTGTATTTTCACCCACCTGGAAAGCAACTTTCTCCGTTTTTACATTTTTTTTTCGGAAAAAATATTCGGCATGCACACTAGTAATAGCGCTAAGTAATATTCTCTTAAATGAAGCAAACACTTTGCTCAACAAAATCGAATATGGTAAACATCGAAAAAGTCTCTTTTGTATGTTTACAAAAACACGCGTAGCTCTGCAGCAATTAAATATATTGACATTAAAATTCCGGCACAGATGCCAAACAGTACTACCAACCAAAGAAAAATAAATTTCATGATTTCACAGTCCCCGGGAAGTTTAAATGAGAAATTACCCTTTTCTTATTTATCACAATTGATCAAAACTGCGAACAGGTACTTAAATCCTTTAGATTAAATATTCCTTGTGGAAGGAAAACCAGATTAACACGTCTTGTGATTATATGTATTTCAAATGGAATTCATATGGAATAATAAATTGAAATTTACAAGTATATATATATTTATTTACAAATTCCTGTTATAAAGTTATTTTCATTTTAAACTTCAACTGTCTGTAATTATACAAATCTAATATATAAGTATACGAGTACTTACTAATTTGAAAAGAATATAAAATTCCTTTCGGGATATTAAGCTTGTTGTACCCATTCAGGTATAGTGAAATTGCATCTCATACATATTTATTAGTCATTTTTTTATAATATCAGGTGCTCTCCATCTATCTGCATACTGCATATTAAATTAATTTCATTCCCTCAATCTTTAAATCCCTAAAATCAGTATATATAATTCTTAATTTTCTATCTTTAATGTCAACATCTTTCCTAGTTGAATAACTTCATAAAAGATTATTTAGATTGAAATTGGTATACAAAAGTGTTCTATAAATGTTAGACTTCAGAGATATTACTAAAGGGTGGTCCAATTAAAACATTTTTATAAGCGATTTCTCGCCGGAAAGTATACTAATTACAAGGCACGACACTATAAAGTAAATTTAGATTTATAATTTGAGGTTTACCCTGTATGGTTTTATACTGTATATTCATAGTTCCAGAGTCGAGTTTTACGAGCCAATTAAAGGACGATGAAGCCCCGGCTCTCACTCCCACATATTCAACTAAAATATAGAAATTTGATGAACTAAATATTACAAATTTTAGAAATTATATTAGATTAGTCAAATACTCGTATTTATTTTATAATATACCGTTATCCGGCGTATATTGTTCTGGCTTGAAGCCGCCCCTGATTTCAGTTTATCCATTCGATTCACGAATTGAAAAATGTGCTGATAACGAATACAAATGGGAATAAAATCTCAGAAAAAATGATTCTACTCGTCGTTTAAATAGCCGGGTATTAATATCGAAATACTATAGGTGCCTCTAAAATTTAAACTATTACATTTACATATAATTTTCTTGCAGAGAATCGATTAAATTTTGAGTTAGAAATTTAAATTTGGAAAACCATATTTTCAGAATACCTACCCTGTACGAATTGATAAAATATGTAGTCGTCTAATATATAATTGCTTTAAGGAACAGTTTCTCTTTAAATTTCTTCATGCCCATTGGTGTCAAACCAATACGAATAAATATTTCAAAATTGTTCAAAACTTTATTAACAATTTTGTGACATGTCAATTTGGTAGAAAATTATTTTGAAAACAAAATTTACAAAATATAAATGGAATAATTTGCAACATAATCGATCGATAATAGTTTGTATAATTATTTATTTGTTTGTTTGAAAGAAAATATCATTAATTGTATTAGACAAGAATTTGCCACTTGCCAATCGTTATTTGCATATCTAAATAATGCAAAATAACGGTTTGAAATCTATAGGTCAGCTTGAGTTTAAAATGCAGTATAGTGTGTAGGAAATATAACAGGGGTGCACAGCGCCTAACACATAGGGATATTTCATACCCCCATATAAAAATGAAATTAATTAAAATTCACATAGGAATTAGAGAAAACCGCAATAAGATCATAAAAATAAATCATTAATAGTTTAATAAATTGTTAACAATAGATTTGTAACAATGAAAAATAAAACTACCAAGCGAATGGAACGGGAATATAGAAAATATAAAATAGATTGTAAAATAATGTGTTTGCTTTTCCATTTAATGGCTTAAAGAACAATGGAAAAGCAAAATGAAACCCAGGAACAATTTCAAAATATATTTGCTTACCCCTAAAATTATTTTACGTGTGCATCCCTGAAATATAATATTATCCATGAGAAGGAAATATACATTGCGAGTATGTTATATACACCCTTTCCTTTTAATATCTAAAGGTTACCGGTTTTCAAGTTCAAAGACAAAGTGATGGCCTTTAAAATCGGAAAATGTCCTCTGATGACAGGCCCATTAATAGTTGATTATCTTTAAATAAATGTAAATGCATTTGATGGTTTCAGTAGTGTTAACTTCTCGACTTTCAGACGGAAGGACTTTTAGAAGGATGGGAGAAAAGATCTTTCCGGATATCTTTAAATTGATTTAGATTATAGCTTTACTTTAAATATTTGCCAATTTGAATTTGAAATATTTATTCAACAATATTTTCGAATCATCAAGAAATGTCCAAGTATTTACGAAATTTTTCCCAATATTAATCTCTACTTCAATGGCTAATATTTACAAATTTAAGACATGGATCCATTATGTGGAATCAAGTCTGTTATTTCTCACATGCATTAATCAGAATTTGAATCATACCTGATTCCAAGCTTATCATAACTAAACTGTATATTTTAGGAAATGTCCGCCAATACCATTTATCTATCACCTGCTAATTTCAATCAGCTAAATTTGACAACAAATTTAAATTTTTCTGCATCTAATTTATTCCCGACACTCGATCGATCTTTTCTGAACTTTTCTTAATCGATTAGTTCTAAGTAAAGTAAACTTAAATTATACATATTTATACGTAAATTAGAGAAAAAAGTTTAATTATACTAAACTAAAGTCCCTCTAGTTACCCCCCTCTCTGTAGTTACCTCTGAGGGGGTGAAAAATTGAAATAACAGAAAAAACCGACTGTTTATTAAGATATTTTTTACAATTTTTTTTAACAATTCTTTCGAAATGTTCCATTCACTATACTGTTCATATGATATATTATACAAGACAATCAAACGAGCCGTTTTAGGAGTTATCAGCGTTGGACCAATACTTACCATAAATCTTTATATTTAAACAAAAATGCGACATTTTTAGTTACCCTGTATCTGTAAGTGTAAGTCAGATAGAGAAACAAAAAAATTCATATAAAATATTTCCTCAACCCTAACGAATTCTGAGACTTTTATCAAAATCGAAAATGTTCGTTAAATAAAATTTGTACCAAAACCACGTAACTCAAATGCTGCGTATCTCAAGGGTTACCGCAAGGGATTATTTTTGGTAATAAGATTTTCCTTCCAAAATTAATAATGATTCCTACAAAACTATAAAATAAATTGATTTCTTAATCTTCTACATCCCTTAATTAAACTACTACAGATTTACTAAAATCAAGAAAATGATTTTCTTGATAAAGGAAAATTAATTAAGTCCATTTCGTTCCTTTTACCAATTCCAAAGTTATGGCAAAATTCTTTTACAACCCAATTATGAAAAAAGACCATTTTCGGCCAAATTGGTTCAGGAGGTTCGTTGGACAAATTCAAAGGGGTTTTGGAATTCAACTTCTAACTCTTACGGGCGAAATACTGTCATGTGATGTTGCCGCGGTTGAACGATACAAAGAAAAGTTCCAAAACATTATTGAAGATATGGGCATAAGTCCTGACCAAGTTTATAATGCAGACAAGAGTGGTTTGTTTTGGCGACTTTTACCAAATTTCTTCTCCGTGCTGGAGCAAGTGCTCCCGGACGAAAAATAACTAAGGATAGAATCATTTTCATGGCTTGTACGAACGCGAGTGGTATGCATAAACTGGACATGTTTTTGATTGGTAAAGCAAAAGTCCTAGGGCATCATGAAATATTTGTACTTTTAGTGAAAAAATTTCTTAAGAAATACTGATTTTGGATAATTGTCCAGGGCATCCTGACGAAGATGAGTTAAAATCTAAAGATGTTTTTGTTCGTGTAATGTGTTTGCTCCAAATATTACTTCATTTTTACAGCCCATAGACCAAAATGTTATTCAAACGATTTAAATACAATACAAGAAAACTTGTCCAAGGACGAAAGTGTTGTTCAGTCTTTAAAAGAGACCAACCTTAAAGATGTTGTTTTTTATATCGTTTTTTATATGCATGGAAGAATGTGACAAAAAAACCCTGGTTTGTTCGTGGGAGAAGTTATGGCAGATAAATGTTAAGATACAGCGCAGGAAGAATTGAAGTTGTTTGGGCTAAGAGACAGAAACGGAAACAGAAGAGTTGTTTATGTTATTTAAATGCGGGTTTTTCGACAACCTTGCAATAATCCGGCAATTTCGGTAATCCCTGATCTTATATGTACCGGATTAGTCTGAGACTACTGTACTTTATAATTAAATGCTGTAATACGGCCCGTATGAAATGTACCCTTGGGCAGCATGCGGAGTCGTAGGTTGCCCATCCCAGGTCTAATTGAAAACAGTTCTCATATTGGAAACTACTGTAAGATATTTGAATAATTTGATAATGCTTTACAACACCTTGGTATTTTGCCTGCATAATTATCTTGTAAGCTACTTTTTATAATAACGTAATAAAGTAACTCTGTACTTATCCCCATAATTCCTGCCCTAATTCTTCTACTCTGTGATTTGATAGATACGGTATATGGTATGATGTGTATTATACAATAGTATACCATATATGGCTTGGTATAAGTATCGTAAGTGAAGTGGTTGGTACATGAAATGTCAAATACAACTTCAAAACTTTTAACCTTTTGTTTGGACTGTCTTTTGAAGAAGAAAAGTTTTTAAGTAATTCAGAATAATTTTTAACATCATTAATGTTCTCGTTCAAAATTATAATGAATGGTTTTGTAAGAATTCAGTTGAAAATTTGTATATTCCATTTTCTATATAGATTTGCTTTTATGAATTTAAATTAAATAATCATACCAAATGATACCGACTATGTGTCAGCATTTCCTTTTGGACATCGACAAGTAAAAAATTACAGAATTAGTCCGAATAAACTTAGTGGGTTGACTACGGATTAGATAACAAAATCACCGGCACGATAACAAAACGAAGTGAAAATTAAAATTTATTATTTGACGCACGTATATAATTTTCCTCCCTTTTTATATCGTATATGGCATAGGCTATATTAGGTAAATTCTATTTTCTAGAGTTAATACTCGTAATATCTTTAGTGATAAAAGACAAGGCCACATGCCATTATGTCATTGTCATTAAGCATATTGTTCCAACGAAAGAAATCGGGTGACAAGACAATGTCCTTAATTTCCTTTAATGCGAATGAAAATGTCCAAAAAAGACGCATACGAACATAAAAAACATAAAAAAAAGTATAACCTACTTCTAGATGAAAGGACTAATGATAGTAGTGGTTCATTAAGAAAAAATAATAATTCCATTCAATCTATAAGAATAAATGTACCGAACTTCAGTAGACTACCGGCCTAAAAATTACTTAATTTGGTTTGGATATTATATTACATCACAACTGGTAAGGATACCACATCCGCTCATGAAATAGTCCATTCAACGCAAAGAAGCAATTACGAAATTGTTGGATAAGGCAGGCTCAACATATTATTTCATTGTTTTTATGAGGAAGGTTTTGCTTTCTTATAATGCTTCAGAGATATTAATGTTCCAAGAAAATCCTGAAAAAAAAGAAAGTCTAAGCAGTAAAAAGAATGCGGAACAATAAAAAAATAAGAGTGGCATCGTATACGTTGTATATTATTATGTACGTACATAAATTACTTAAATTGTATTTACTTCATCGGTTATATCATTAATCGGAAATATTTTAGTTAATTTACTTAAAAATTATTTAGTCAATACTACTAAAAAGTTACTTACCAAAAGGAAAGATAAATAGAAATAACTCCTAGTATTGGATCTTCTTATTTGATATATAGGTAGACTTGTCATGACAATGATAACTGATAATGAACAGCTTAAAGTCACGGGTGACTTTAACCATAAATGAAATATTATGAGATATAACTCCAGCCCGAATAATGATTTCTTCAATATATTTGTTAAGTTGAAGGGC
>JANTOP010031160.1:0-11715 GCA_027564815.1 Symmerus nobilis | reverse complement strand
CTTAATAAATTTTTTTTTTGTAGTTTAAAGAATAAGTAATAAATAGTAATAAATATTAAGTTAAAAATTTTAAAAATTATATTGAATTAGAAATTTAATTAAAATTGTTCAAAAAAACCCGAAGTTTTTTTTTCATTTGCTTAAAAGTATCTGTGCTAACAGTTTTTTTAGGTTTTCAATTGAAGTGTCTATCTCGGTGTCTATAACTAAAATTTCACGGGTTTTAAATATTGGTCGTGGGTTCGAGGCGTTCTGGCCTTATACAAGAAAAGCTGATACCCCAAGGGTCTCGTGAGGAGGCTGCAGCTAACCGGGCAAACGTGCTGCAAATACGTTGTTGGGCGTCGCTTCGGCGGCTGGCGCTAAAGCCCAACAACTTTGATTAATCCCCAGTTGGGAAACGCGCATAACACTTTGAATCGTTGAGTAAGAAGAAATCTTGGTTTGGAAAATTTTTATTACGTCTTTGAATCGTTGATAAAGAAGAATAAATATTGGTTTGTAAAATTAATAATACATCTTTGAACCGTTCAGAAAGAATAAATTTCGGTTTGTAAAATTAATAATATATCTTTGAATCGTTGAGAAAGGATAAATTGTTACCTGTGGAAAAGGAATAACCATTTTTAGGAAAGTAGATAATGACGGTATAGGGGTAATAACATCAGGTACAAATCAAACAATATACTTGAACAATATTACTATTTTAGATGCACAATAGGGTTTTGTGACATATCTGCTTGCAATCAGTGACTTAGAAAAAAAAACGACAAATTGATTTGTAAGTACATATTACAGCATAAGCCTGACAATTCAGCCATTCTTAAATGTAGTGGGACCCAAAATTTCTGAAATAAGTAGTTTTTATGTATATTTTGACTAAACATTATATAAATTTAATAGTTTTATCGATAGCTTAGATATTTGCTTTAAAATTTTCCAAGTTCTATCCCTTAAGTATTCTGATTCGTGTCTGTTTTCCTGGTATTTATTCAGAAATATTGTTATGATATAAATACGGTTTTTGATATTAAATTTCCTAGTCTTGCAGCACTTACTTGCAGATGACATCGTAGATAGAACTTGTAAATATTTGAAATAAATTTAATAAAGAACTATTTATTTTATTTCCAATTATATAAACACAACATATTTTTCGAAAATGTATAAATGTTTCAAATGTAGACTTAAATTAAAAAATATTACATTTGTAACCGCTACCGTACCCCGTACGCCATCTACCGGCGGTTAGATTACAAACATTACAAACCGTGTGTACCACCAACAATATGTGATTCATATTGTTGGTGGTACACAAAAATGACAATCAGCTGTGATATTATGTTAGGTTAGGTTAAGATAGATTATTATTGTAAGTTAGTAATAAAAGAAGATCGGAAAAACCACTCGCCGATATTTCATTTAAATTGGGGATCATCGGGAATTCCAAATAAGTGGTTTATACATTATTATTATATCACTTAAAATCAGAGCACTTAATTTCACGATCTAGTTTTATTCAGTGTGTACAAAATAATTGTACTCGACTTTCAGATTTCATTCGACTTTCGAATTTTCAGATTTTAGAACATATAGAAGGCACATGGAAAGAATACATCCTTTAGTTACCTCTAATGAGAATGGTTTTGAATATGAGATAATTTGATTCATGAACCTATAAATTCAACATCTTGTGAATGTTGTCGACGACGACATTCTGGTCGTCGAAAGTGGTCATTCTTCGATGGAATGGGATCTGCCCTTAAGCTTCTTACTGGGGTTATGGATGTGGATAATAGAGAGCAAATTGATGAAAGATTAACTAAACTAGAAGACCGCCAGGAGAAAAACATTGAACTACTCAAGAACCCGTAACAACATATGTCTTTTTTCAGTGCAATTAACGGCTAACAAGATATTCACGATAAAAAATTTTTTACCGCGGCCCGGCAGAAAAACGGTTATTGTGAATATCTTGTTTATCTAAGAAGGCAAAAAATTATAAGAACAAACAATCATTTTATTTTAGGAGCCGATGCTTTTTCTCCCCATTGGTATACATGAGGCACCCATATCTTATTGAGTAGGAGTAGTATCTTCTGTAAGCCGGGACGGCTTGTGTATGTATTTGAACAAGCATTCGACATTGTACTTATCTGATTTTTTAATGTCAGTCCACCTGAACACATTAAATATATTGTCCCAATTTGCACCATTAACAGCAGCAAAAGCCGTAACCAGCACGCGATTTTAGTTTTGGAATTCAAGACTATGCATTGCACCTAAGAGCACAACACCCCATGCCTTTTCCTCCAGTTCACCTACAGGGGCTTGGGAGGGGTAGGGCTCCCACGACCCCAGAGAACCAAACCAACCCTAAAGTAACCTCTATGCCTAAAGTAGTAGTAGTAGTTCGGGTATAATTCGGGTGTGCAACATAAAGTTAAATTTAAATGTATTAAACGTACTTAATAAGGTTTGTTAAGTTGGTTAAGTGAGCCAGCCTAGTCGTTCCATTCACATACTCCATATTATCTCTATATATAGAGTATGAATAATATCTAGCGGCTGGTTCCGGTCGTAGCATGTATGTAAATAATTTATCTACCTTCAGTCTGTCCGCTGTGGAAACATCCTTCCACCTAACAACCGACCATAGGTTGTATAGACTCATGCCGTTTACCAGAGATAAGGCCGTAACCAGCATTCTGCTCCAGTACGTACATGAGCCGTAGAATGCGTTAACAATGTGCCGGTACCTTGGAAACGTCCGACACGTCTCTCTTATTGAGTAGCCTCCTCCTGGCCAGAAGCTTATTTCTGGTTTTATTTTTTTGGATCAAAGAGAAAAAGTGATTTGGAATTAGAGTGTAGTTAATTTTTAATTTTTAGAAAAGAGTAGGCAAAAGTCCTGTGTGGATAACGGATTGGTTGGAGGCTCATCGGACAGCCCCAAACAGTTACCCCCTATGGCTACCATTTTGCTCCTGAACTGTGAGTGTTGTTAGTGAAGTTAGAGTTAGACGGTTGAAATTCTGTTTTTATTAAGGTGGAATGGTGATGGTTCTTGTTCAGTTATCATTCATTCACACAATCAAACATACATTTATTTTTAAATCTCTTTGAGCCAAATCTCGAAGAGAGAGGAGTGTGAAAAATTTGTGAAAAAATGCATGTGCGGCTACGTGGATAATAAGTGATCTTAATTATGAGTGTGCATTTACCTCGCATCTGCGTCGATGGTCGATAGTAAATATCTCTTTTGTAATTTTGTGCGGATGGCACGAACGTGTATTGGTGTTAATTAAATATAGGCATTAGGCGTCTAATAAAAACAAGACAGTGATCGCGAACCTTTACTTAAGAAATAATAATCCCGGCATTGGCTATTGTTGCTTCGGTGCACGCATTGTTGTGCGTGTTTGTCATGCGTATTAGGTACTTGGTTAATTTTGTTTGCCATTAAAAAGTGGCGTGGTATAAGAAAAATGAACCCTAGATCAAAACTAGTATTCTAGTTGTGAGTAGCCCTAGATCAAAACTAGTATTCTAGTTGTGAGTAACCCTAGGTCTGCAAGTATTCGGTTGTTGTAAATAATTTTTTTATATTTATCGGTACTCATGTACAATAATTGGGGAGCTCTCCAGAGCATTCTTCTTTGTAAGAACATGCTGGGTAAGTGCTCATTATAGTTGTGTCCAATGGTGAAACATTTCCTTTATTATGTGTACTGGGGTCGGGGACCCATTTATATGTTGATGCCTATTCATTATTGAAATTTGGCCCAAGTCATCAATTTCTTTATGTATATTGATGGCTTGGGACTCCTTGCAACAATGTAATGGTGAACCTTTTTATCCTTTGTTCCCTTCCCATCCTCTCCCTTCCGTTGGCAGCTTCCAAACCCTAACCTATATATTATATTGTTGCTTGTCCGCACGTTATTATATTGTTGCTCATCCACTCATATATAATGATATTGTTGCTGGACCGCTAATAATGGTAATTGACCATCATCCATATACGGATGTTGCCCAATATTCATTGCCATTTATTGCGGTTTATGTAATTATGTAAGAGGGAAAAATATATGGATAGTGTACCTGTAAACAAAGCCCTTTTCGTACCGGTTGGTTACAATTGCTGATCGTTGATGGTATAGGAGTACCCGATGTAGTTGACGGTAAAGTATGGGAGCGCTTCCGATGGCAGTTCTCACGAATCAGGTCACGCAAGGTCAAATTGTTGCGATTTAAGGTAAAAAATTGGTTACGACGCAAGGTCAAATTGTAGCGATGTATGCCTTGGACGGAGTAGCTACTGAGTCGATGACTGGGAAAGAAGGGGGGTGATGTGAGTATTAGTGATTACCAATCCCTACATGTACTTTCTACTGTTTGCTTATTTTTATTTTTAGGTTATGCAAATGGTGTGACCCACTTGTGGTGTTCGTGTTTCTTGCTATCTGTCACTATGGTGCGATAAAAGATGTAGCTATCAATTACTGGTCGATTGTATAATAGTTTAAAATGGTAAAACGTTGGTGTCCAGACGAATTGGTCAATCTTAAGGATATTGGAAGAGTTTGTTTGTGTGTCAGTATTTGATAAAGAGAAAAAAGTACGAATTGATGAAAGTACCTGTATTGTTTTTGACCAATAAAAAACGATAATTTGCATCAATTTGGTTGTAAGAATACACAGAATATAACGCTTCGATAGAACTATATTTTGATGAAAAGTAAAAGGTTGATTTTCATTAATATAATTAGTATTTGTTAAAAAAAACACAAAATCGCTCATGTCCATATGAATCAAGATTTGACATTTATTGAACATTAGCAATTGTGTTGACTATGGTCATGGTTGGTTACGTAAAATTCCAAATGGTCAATATGATGTGGTATTGTGGTGGCGCCCAGTGTTATTTAATGGATGTAAATTGAGCTGATTTTATTTGGATATTATTTTGGATATTATTTTTTTTATGGATATTATCGGGTTAGTCGTAGCTGCCCATGTATCCTGTCTACCAGCCTGTTGGCCCCATCGCTTAAGTATACTCTGTCCCTCGGCATCGGCTTACGGTTTCGCTTCATCACAATGGCATATTCATACTTGGTGAGAGCCTGCTGAAATTTATACTTCCCCAAGGATACCCTGTATTCTGCCCGTGGTTCTGTTGCCCTATGATGCGAATCCAGGTGCAGACAAACCGGATGCTTTGCGTTCCCCATGATGATACTCCACCGATGTGTTTAGCGCCAATCCGGTATGTAAAAATTTGAATTGGAAGCAGTGGATGTTAACAACGGTGCCCTTTATGTCGGCCAAATTGAGTGGAGTTTTGATGGAAAAATCCCTGATGATCCCCTGGTTATGTCGAGCTCGGTGTTGGAATTTTGGCTAGGGGTGAGTATTTTACCAATATCTTTGGTGAGGGTGGGGTTGACGTGAGGTATCGGCACATGCGACGTTCCAGCATTGGGTGCATTGCAAAATTGTACCCAGTGCGAGGTGTGAGCATATTTGGTGAAATTGTCAAGAAGTTTTTTGGCGTTGTTGGTGCCCGCTCTATGCCTATTCCGTTGCCACTTGGGTTTGTTGATGGTCGATTGTGGTAACGCCATATCAGCATCTTTTCGGGTTCGGGTCTTTTTGGCCATATTAATGTGCGAGGGAATGCTAGTGACCAAATCTAGCCGGTTCTCCTCAGTGAACTCTTTTTAGTCCTTGTCTAATTTGGTGGAAGGGATAGTCGCTCTGGTGTAATTTTCAGTCGAATAAATAGCCGCTTTAATTGTTGATATGATGATGGACGTCTTAATCGACATGGGGTGAAAGGACCTGTAGTTCAGCAATCTGCCCGAGTTCTTCGGTTTTGTATACCATGTCGTAGATAGTATGTGTGTCCTCTATATATAAGCATGTCCCCAACCTCATTCTCGCTCTCCAGGGTATAGTCTAAAGTGTTGCTGTGTTGGCGTAGAGTGCTGTACAGGATGTATTTTTATCGATTCAACCTGACACGACTCGAACAAACTTCCACCACAGGTCAGATTTGATATGGAACAGGTCACACAATATGTTCAGTGCGTCGCTAGTGTTGTTGTTAGTACACATGGATCCAACATCCAGTGAGTAGATTCTGTGTCGTTCGGAGATATTGATCTCGTCTATGGCTTTTTTGCATCCATGTTGCTATGTATAGAGCTGTGTTTAATTTTGGAAGCCATGAGGTTGAGTAGTCGTTGTATCCAGTGAATGGGGTGTGTAGTGTGTACCCATGGCATGTTTTCCGTTGATAAATTGGTCTAATAGGTGCACCTGGTTTGTGGTCCTTTGGAGCACCTATTAGCCGTGAGAGGATGTACATTTCTGCCATTTATTCCTTTAGTCTGCCAAACCGGGGGCATCCTGCTGTGTTGTCTAGCCTAATGATGCTGTTCACCTTGGTCCTCAACCGGAGATTCGCAAGTTCTACCCGCTATTGCAGTTGTGATATTGCTTCTCTACATACCAGTGCATAATGATGGGCTACACCTTCAGTTGACCCTACCATAGCATTGGATGGTTTTTTTTTCGCCATAATTAATAAAAATTTGTTTGCAGTAAAGTTGCAGAGATATCACTTTATCGATAACTTTTTTTTTAGATATCCGTCCGGGAGGCTTGCTGGGAGTACCCACACAAGGGACCAAAGGTGGTGTAAATGGAGGCCACCATGGATTCGAGGTAAACATTTACCTGAGGCCACATATTTACGAACAGTACTTAACATTAATACATGATATTTCTAATAAACCATGTACCTTATGCACAAACCAGACATAATAATGCCCATATGGCTTTCTACGTTATAACACCACATTTAACCCTTACCATGCACATCACTATTAGACGCATTGCAACACACAACTCCTACATGTATTATCATGTATGTACATGTATTATATTGTCGTGTATGTACACTAACAAGAACAAATGTATGAAAGACGGTGAATCTACTTATACCATATTCCACTGCTATCTGCTTGCATCACGATATTTTCTGGATCATGACTTCCCAATCCAATCACTCGCAAACGGTCTTAGTTTTTTTCAATTAAACATCCATGACCATCGTAGTTTAGGAGCGATATGGTCATATTAGGGGGTACGGATACGGGACTGCCTGAGGATGCTCCGACCGCCTCTGTTACCCAACTAGGATGTGTAATCGTAATACTTTCTCTATATAATAAATAATAGGACACTGTAACATATTGCCATGTCCATAATAATAAACGCGCATAACATGGACACAAACGATTTCCACACTGGACCACTCTCCACACCTACATAGGGTTATGAGTTATAGGATACATATAAAGTGGCTTACTATTATATTAAAAAAAAAATTCCCTATGTCCTAGAACCCCGATGTTGCACAATAGGTTAGTAGCCAGAAGGAGGCTACTCAGCAAGTGTGACGTATTCGACTTTCATAATGTGCGGGAGCACATTAATGCATTCTTTGGGCTGTGCACGTACAAAAGCCGCATGCTGGTCACGGCTGTTGCTGCTGTTAATGGTGCAAATTGGGACAATATATTTAACGTGGTCAGGTGGACTGACATTAAAAAATCCGATAAGTACAAAGTCGAATGCTTGTTCAAATATATACATAAGCCGGGACATGACAGGAGATACTACTCCTACTCAATAAGATATAGATGCCTCATGTATAATTGAATGATTGTTTGTTCTTATAATTGTTAACTACAATAATTTTGATTTTAGGCGGTAATTTTGAAATTTAATTAGGCGGTAGTGATACATCTTTGATTATAAATTAAAAAAAAAAAATTATAATTATACAAAAAAATGTGCAACATTCTATTAGTAATTAGTAATTCATTTACTAATATTTTATTTAGTTTCATTTAACATTACGAAAATGATTGATATAATGATATAATGATCACAAAAGCTGACAAAGGGAAATCCACCGTCTTATTATATACGTCCGAATATAATAAGAGAGTAAACGAGATGTTAGCTGACAACCTCACCTACAAACCTATGCCCTTTTACCCTACAAACCAACTCCAAAATAAAAACTATAAATTAACAAATGAATTATCATCATTGAACTTAATCAGTCCGCTTGAAAAATCAACTATCACCGCATATAACAGCTTCCCCCCAAAATCATACACTCTCCCCAAAGTTCACAAACCAAATATTTCTCTCCGTCCAGTAGTGGC
Source organism: Symmerus nobilis (assembly GCA_027564815.1). Taxonomy (NCBI): domain Eukaryota; kingdom Metazoa; phylum Arthropoda; class Insecta; order Diptera; family Mycetophilidae; genus Symmerus; species Symmerus nobilis. The sequence goes on along the minus strand of JANTOP010031160.1, from coordinate 3,466 downwards.
ACACATAAATACCCTGTCGTACTCCGTATCCAAGAAACTATCCCGAATCCTCACCCAAACTATTGATCAAACTAAATATAACATAAAAAACTCCTTTGATTTTAAAAACAAAGTAAAAAATATAAAAATATGCAAAGATGATACACTTATAAGTTTTGATATAGTTTCCCTATTCACTAACATACCTATAGATTTAGCAACTTCCATCATAACCAAAAACTGGGAAAATATCTCCCAATTTACCCATATTCCCAAAATATTAGTCCTAAAAATATTAAACTTCTGCCTCATTGATGCCAATTATTTCTGTCATGATGGCAAGTTCTACAGACAGATATACGGGTTACCTAAGGGCAACCCACTATCGTCTGTAATAGCCGACATTCTAACACAAGAACTACTCGATACTACCTTACAAAATCTATACTACAACCCAAAAATTCTAACGAAACATGTCGATGACATTTTCGCTATAATCCCTTCCAACAAAATACATTACACCTTAACACAACTAAACAAGTTTCACCACAAGATCCAATTCACAACCGAACTAGAGAAACACAATAGCCTACCATACCTTGATATGTTGATAATAAAAAAAATTCATCCCTTGAAATCGACTGGTACCAAAAGCCCTCCCACTCCAATCGCATCCTCAATTTCCTTTCCCAACACCCGTTCCACCAAAAATATAATACTGCTAAAAACCTGGTTTCTAGAACCCTTAACCTCAGCAATAGAAAGTTTCATTTCAAAAATACTGCGATCGTCAAAGACATCCTTACACACAATAATTACCCTGATGACACCATCAAGAAAATTATTTACGCAGAACTACAAAAGACTAACAACAGCGACACAACACAACACAACAACAATCAATTAAAAAACACTAACAAAACAGTACACTATACCAGCCTCACTTACATAACAGGGATGTCCGAAAGAATTGAGAAAATCATAAAAAGGCATAACCCTGAAATAAAAATTGCACACAAAAGCACAAATCTCTACGCAATGTCTTCTCAAAATTAAAAGATCCCACACCCAAAAATAAAATGACACATGTCATATACAAAATACCCTGTCTCGGCAATGAAAACGGGGATTGCAACCTTTTTTATGTTGGACAGACCAAACAATATTTGGCAAAAAGATTGCAAAACCACAAAATAGATCTAAGGGCCAGCGACTTATCAATGCCAAAAACTGCATTAGTAGATCACTGCCTCTCCCTGAACCACTACCCTGAATTCGCCAATACCGAAATCATCGACAGAGAACAGAAACTATCCAAAAGGTTGACGTGAGAAGCATTACACATAAACATCAACACAACAATGAACATCAAACAAGATACAGACAACATATTATCAATATATTACTCAATATTATGTAACGATAATATAAAAAGAAAACGAAAAAGATGCATTACAAACACAGAAATTTTCGCTCCAATTTTTAAACGATCAAGGAACACTTAACTGTCAGTACATTAAATTCAAATTTTATATTAACAAACCAGTCCAAAACTGACGCTAAAAAAAAACACTGGTTCTATTTTTTCAAATTAATTTATTTAATATCTTTTTAATGACTAACGCATAATAAATTAACTAAAAGGAATAAGCATTTCTCAATTATATAATTTTATTTACTTGACAAATTACAATTTAAATATGACACTCTCCTATTTAAAGTTAAATTATTTTAAGTGTACCCAATTCTGATTATGTTATTCTTTCTTTCAATTGTTCTGTAACTTATTTCCTCATACGTATCTAAAAAAAATTTTTTGTATTGTCAAAATTGCATGTTTTATAAAAAATTTTATAAAGTATTTAAAAACAAAAAAGAATTATCCATTCCCATCTAAAATGTTGATCTAGTAGTCAATAGAAATATATTTTTAAAAAATTGTTCCTTCTTCTAGTTTGATGGTCTTAGTCCATCTCCCCAGAAGATGGTGTTATATATAGTATACCGAAACGTCGGGAATCCTATTAAAATTAAAATTAAACATTTAATGGGAAAAACAAAAACAAAATACAAGTTGTTTTATTCATAAACACCTGTGTTATATTGACCGAAAAGCCCGCCATATTTTGAAAATGATTAATGTTTAACTTAATAAAATTAATTTTAAATTTAAGAATATTGAATATAATATAGAAAAATATAATTGCTTTAATTTACAATAACTGTATATGGAACACTTTATATATATTTCAGTCCGTCCATTGGACCAATTGATATCTTCATCTACCATTTCATGGGTGCCATGTCCTGGTCATCACCCTGTCAGCCAGCCATGTCCCTTGTGACATGTTGGTGTGTCGACTTCCCGTGGTAAGTAATTCGTCCCCAAAAATTAAAACACATTGACAGTCTATTTACTTTCTTCTTTCCTTTTAGCGTTTGGAGTTCTTCCCAGCGTCTGGGATTATTCCTCCTATGGTAAGATAATAATTGTTACAATATAATTTTTCAATTATTTGTAAAAAAAAAAATTTATATTTAGCGTCTCGAACAATTTCGTTATGCCCCGTCATTTACACTGGAAGATACGGAAGACTCGTCATCAGAAACTAGTGTAGATTCGCAAGCAACAGTTAAATACAACCCTTCAACGAAATTCTCAACGCCTCCACCTGCGAGTCCCAGTTCAGACGATAGTAGGGGCTACGATCCTCCATCTCCTGAATGGTTTCGTCAATCGTAGGAAGTCGACTGGCATTCTTGGTTTTAATTTACCATAATGGATCACAAAAATAAAAAAAAATTATATATACATATGTAATGTTCATATATGAATATAATTATTTATAATTCTCAATATTTGGCTCTGTTTTTATCAATTCTGTTTATATTAAACTTCACATTGTTAGTTTAGAATTAATTTATTATTAACTATTACCCAAACAAAACATTTTTATATTCTTAATTCAATATCCGATCCTCCTATCTAATTGAGTTTATTTATCAGTATCTCTTAAGCCTTGACTACACCAAAGAAACATTGTTCCGAAACAGTCCATAAACATTGTTCAAAACAGTTCAGAAACATGAATTGCATCCATATTGCGCGGTTGTTCAGATTATAAATAAATTTCTTGTTCGACTTAAATTATTCTTTCTATTTCAATTAAATGTAATGCCAGATATTATTTTGTAATTTAGTTTAATAGAAATAGAATTATTGTAAAATTAAACATTAGAAATATTAAAAATTCCACCACCACAATGAAATCCAAAAACCACCACCATCACTACCCATTAGGGTGGAGTGAAAAACACGAAAGTCGGCGGATCGAGTTCTGATAGTGCGGAAAAGTTGCTATACGTATACACAAGTAAAACGCAAAAAAAATCTTCAATTCGGACAATATCTTCAGATCGCGCAAAGCGCGCGAAAATTCAAAAAAATTGTTAAAAATGCGTTTTTTCTGATTTTTTCAGAAAAGCT
>JANTOP010031149.1:0-11716 GCA_027564815.1 Symmerus nobilis | reverse complement strand
CCATTGTGGGCCTGCAGTTACATGCGTCCATAATGTGCATATTAGACACAATGTGTCCAGGATTTTCCGACACATAATCCGTATTTTTAGCCATAACGTACCCTTGCGTCTGTAAACTGTGTCCATGGGCCCATAAGGATACATGACGGACACATTATGGATAAATAGAAAATGTTTGACGGGCTTAGTGGTAAGATATGAAGAAATAAAGATAATCTCTGCGAACCGACTGGGAAGCTACTACATAATAATACTGAATAATTCTACATAATGAATAATACTACAACGATCAGCAAATTTCATTTTTTAATTTAAAAAGAACAAATCCTTACATTTTCCATGATTTGAAAAAAATGATCGGGTGAATCGCTCATCATACCAAGGTATGTATCTATAAGTTCTTCCGAACTCGTGTCCATGATGTTATTCATGTCTAGAAAACAAATTTTTACAGAATTTTTCTTACACGTTGATGAAAAATTTTAATTTCCTCGCAAATATTGCTACGGGATCGGAAAATCTGATTATGGGAAATTAACTTACGTACAGAATTCGATTATTCGAGTCAAATTAAGCCTCAAATGGGAATATTGGGTTTTTCTCGAATATAGCGATAAATGAATTTTTCATATAAAAGTTTTTTGGACAGGAGATGAGCTAAACTAAAAAGTAATTTCAGGGATTTGAGATAAAAAATCAATTAATCGAAATATGAAACCTTCTTCCGTAAGTTGATTATTTTCCCATACATTTCCTATGTAAATTGCAACATCAATTTCTAAATGAAAATTTCGGGGATAATTTAGCCGAACCAAATTTTTTGAATAGAAGATGAGCTAAACATTAAAGTTATTTCAGGGATTTCAGTATCATTAAATAGGCAATTAGCACGTTCAAGCCATACAACTTACCTGGTGCAGACGGTATATTTCCCGCAATGCTCCAAAATGAAACAGTGGAAACTATACCGATTCTTACTAGAATCTTCAAAGCTAGTCTGACATTAGGACATATTCCCTCTCTCTGGAGTGATGTTAATGTCGTTTACATACCTAATACGTTTCACCCTATAAGTCTTACTTCCTTGTCAATATAATTGAATATACACTTGAGCATAAAGAGGTAGCCTTGGCGGGCCTTATAGATATAAATTGAGGTTTTATAATACATCTTATAGACTCAATCAAGAGAGCTACCTATAGAATAGGACTAGACAAAGCTATTGGTGATTGAATACAGACTATGCTGGGTCCCGTAGAATCAGGACCACTCTTGGACGGGACGACGACGTAATAGTGGCGACGACGACCAGAAGCTATCCACAGGGAGGTGAACTATCGCCATTGTTGTGGTCTCTGATAGTCGATGAGCTACTTCAAATCCTGTCCAGGAATGGTTTGTGTACCATAGGGTAAGCAGATGACTTAGTAATAATTGTAAGGGGCAAAGTGGTAAGTAGACTTTGTGACCGACTACAGGAAGCCCTATCGATTATACAAAATCGGTGCGAAGGGGAGGGACTTCGGGTTAATCCCAAGAAAACCAACATCGTTACTTTCACCAATAGAAGGATAATCTAAGAATGCCAACCATCTATGGTGAACAAATCAGGTTCTCTACGGAAACCACATATTTGGGTGTTATCCTTGATTCTAAACTGAACTGGAATCAACACCTGAAGAAAATAGAAGTATAACTATAGGCTCTTCTTCTATACTCATCCCAATTTATCGAAAGTATCCCAGATAATGCATTTGCGCCAATTTACCCCTATTTTGATTGTATTTTCTCAACATTTTTCCGAAAGTTTTCCGATTTGTCCCGACGTTTCCCGCATACTTCCGAAATTTATCCGAGTTTTCCCTCTTTACTTTCAATTAGGTCGACTTCTTCCTAGTTTTTCACATTTCCACAATTTTTTTTGCCCTCTTTTCTTAGAAAGTTTCCGCTCTTACGGACTTTCCGGAATATTTCCTGCATTTAATTAAATCCTTTGATCCTATTGTCTTGACCTGCGTCCCGATATTGGTGGATTTGTCTGAATTGTTATAAAATTTATAAAATCCGATTTTTATCGACTTTCTACGACTTTCAAAATTTTACACGTATTTTTCCTAAATTTATCGACCTTTGCTTGAGAATTTCTGGACTTTAAGGTTTTAAGGGCGGACTGTAAATCGTATATTATGCAATGGAGGTTGGAAAAGGGCGGGACACTATTAAATTAATCGTGACTCGCTAGTCACTGCAATTCAGGACAGAAGTTAGGATATCAAGATGTATTCAGATATACAAAAGACATTTTATTGCAGTCGGGTTTTAAAAAAGGCATTGACAGAGTCGTCTGAGCGTGGAGTTAAGCACCTGCATAGGTGATCGTAATTAAATAATTAAAATTTCGATATGTTAAGGTATAAAGTAATTTCCATAGAAAACCCTGATTTTTAGGTTCAGATTTTTAGAAGACTGCTGAACCGATTTCCATGAAATTTTGAAAATGTCCTTACCTCCAAAATAAGCATTCGTGGTTCATGAATTAATAAAATATTAATTTGTTTCAGCATTATGATATGAAAGAGGAACATGAAACATATTCGAGTTTCTTACATTTTTAAAAAACTCAACATATGGAAATATATGGAATTTTTTTTTATTTTATTATTTTTTCCGGTAAATTGTAACCATTTTCGAAAAACCGTCCTTTTTGTCCATACCGCTTCGTATCGATCTCCCGAAAATCAGAGGATGAATTTTGTGAAAAAGTTTGTTTCACAATTTCTTCATGTGATCGTTATGTTTCTTTTCACATACCCAGATTTTCCCAGTTTCCACAAAAAATGTCCCGGAAATGTACATTTTCCACAAGAAAGTCAGTAAAATTTTATAAAATCTTCGATTATTTGGTATGAAAACGAAAAAATTCAAAACGGGTAATTTTTTGAAAAAAATTTTCTTCGTAAATGGTGAATTTTAAGGGAATTTTAAACAAATAAGTTTATATATAAGATGACCCCTTGATCTTAAGGTATTGATAAATCACGTATGTCATCCCTTATTTGAATTTACATCGATAAATTATAACAATTTCCCTGAAAACCACCGATTTTTTGCTGTTTTTTTTTTATATCGATCCCCTAAAATCAGTGGTACTGCACGCCTCTGAATAGGACAAATTCTGCGCTTCATAGTCAGCACAAAGCTAACTAGACCTAATTAATACATATCAGGGCTGGGAGTATGATCGAGTGGTGTCGAGTCGAGTCGATAAAAACACATAGTAAAAAAACTGCGCAGATAAAAAATGTATGAATTTTTATCAAGTCGAGTCGATGCGACTCGATCATACTCTCAGCCCAGGATGCCACAATAGGCCCATTTTTGGCCGCTGTGGTTACAGGCCAATTATTGTCGCACCCGATAGGTTCTCTAATCTCTATTCTATAATCAAAACTTAGAGTTCTCATTGAGATCTTAAGTCTAAGAGGTCCTTTTGTCAACATATTTTCATCTTCGTTGCAGTTAAATTATTTGAATGGAAAGCAGGTCTCCATACAAATATAATTACATCCCAAAGCTTCTCCACATTTTTTTTTTGTTAGGTCGGAGCTTCTTAACGGAAAGTTACGGATTTAAATAAAAATAAAAGAAATTTGATTGAAATTTGGTGAGGACCGGGAGATTAAAATCGGTCCCCCAGGGCCCGTGAATAGCTTCACGCGGTCCTATCCTACGCTATTCCCATCTCTTTAACCCGTTTTCTTCCAGATTTACGTTTTTAGTCAGAAGTTGGGTAAATTTCGTTCAAATTTCGCTCATAATTTATCGACTTATTCTGAGACTATTTTCCCAACTTTCTTATTTCCTTTTTACTTCAAATCTTTATTGATTTTCCGCTCTACTTTTCAGGCGAATTGAAATTCCAGAAAATTTTATTCCTGATCCGTGTAATTGTACAAAAATGTCAAAACTTCAAAAATTTCCAAAATTCGCAAATCCCGAAACCCAAAACTGAAAAAAATTCCAAAATTTGGAACAAATTCAAAAATTTGTACAAAATTTCTCAATTTCAGAAATTCAACAATTTAACAACATTTCAAAAACTTAAAAAAATTCTAAACATTTTCCTAAATTTCCAAATTCTCCACATTTTCCAAAATTTGCGATTTCTTCAAATTTCTCAAAATTTGCGGATTCGCCAAATTTTCCCAAATTTGCAAATTCTCCAAAATATCCAAAATTGAGAAAATTGACGAATTACAAAAAATTTTGAAATGTTGGAAAACTTACAAAATGTCCAGAAATTGAAAGAAAAAATACGAAATTTCCAAAATTGGAAAAAATTTCCGAAATTTCCCAAGTTTAAAAATTTCAAAATCTCCAAAATTACCGATACTTACAACATTTCCTAAAATTGAAAAAATCTACACAATTTTTCAAATTTTCTTCTGTCAAGAAATTCGGAAAATTTCAAATGTTGAACAAATTTGCAAAATTTCCATTTTTTAAAAATTACAAAATTTCGGAAAAGTAAAAACAATTTTAAAAAGTTCGAATAATTTCGACGAATTTGGTACAACCTCCGAAATGTTTATGATTTCCAAAGATTTCCAAATTGCGAGAAACATCAATTAATTCAACAACTTCAAAATTACAGAATCTCCAATCGAAATTTCAGAAATATCTCATATGATGTGGAATTGTTAAAATGTTCCGGAAAATTGGACGGACGGTTTAATTTTTTCAAATAATTAACCGAACCGTTCCGGAAATTATTTATGACTCGTTGAATAAATGATAAAAAAAGGAATATTTCTTGCAGGGGAACCTGTTCGTTTTATATTTTATTTGAATAGTGGGTAGGTTCATCTTTCATTTGAGACCCAAAAAATCTGATAGTTCGAACCACAATCCGTCAATAAAACGGAAAGGTGAATCTAGTCCACCTTGATACCACACCTCGATATTCATGTGGGCTCATTTCACCGTGGTATGCGTCATGAGAATATATTTTACCTGCTCCCAAAATACCATATCAGGTGTAATAATTAACAGGCGAGAGGTTTGGTGGGAGGTAGAGAACGAGGTATACATGTGAAATTATTGAATGAATTAAAGGTATGGGAGATAGGGTGGTCCAATAAAATATATGTCTGTTGGATGGGTGGCATGGTAAATAATTATTTTCGTTCGGTGGTATTACCCGTTGATAATTATTTACCTGTGTTACCTGTCCTACGACTAAAATATTAAAATCCCACCTTTTTCAAACATACTTCTATATAGGCGGCCATTTAATACCAGCCGTATATTTGTCGCGTCGATAAAAAAAATATTTGTTTCCAAAGTCGAAATAACAAGTGATTTTAATCCCTCCAAAAAGCAATTTCCCTGAAATTCCGTCCTTTTCTACAACGGAAATTAATTTACGTGGTAAATTATTCTTGAACCAGGAAGCCAGTTTAATTTATTAAAGAAAAACGCAGTTTATTTGTTGTTTTATTAATTATTTTATTTAAATTAATTAAATTTTACATAAAACCACGGGATTTTGTGATGTTTCGAATTGTGACCCCACCCAGTTGAAATTTATCCTTAAAAAATACCTTAAATTATCGAGATTTTCTGAAATTTAAATCTCCCATCTTTAAATACCTATCCGTCCCCCCTTCCCCCCTATCCCCTTGCACCAACATTCCAATTAAACATTCCATTTATTTTATTCAATTAATTATCAGAAAAAAGTTGCTTATCAAGTTTTATATAGAAGATAATCGTAGACGTCCAACAAATTTTGATAAAATTAAATGATTAATTTTCCTATAATCCATACGGATTTGGAAGCACGGAATTCGATAGATTAGACGTTCAAGAAAATTCATTAAGTTTCGATATATCGGCCTCGGATTCGGTTCGATTAAATTTATCGACAGAAAAAAAAATCAGGTAAATCGATCGATGTACGTTTTATGAATATTAATTAATTAAATTTGGAATTTAATCATTTTTTTTCCGGACCACCCTATACTCAAAATCGTCTCCCGTATTTTATCCCAATTTTACTATAAATTTTCATTCATAAAATCTGATTACTATTCCCCGAAAAACACGGTGATTACATGAAAAGGGAACATAAAAATCTCTGAAACTTCATTCTGATTTATTCTGATCAATCATTTATTTTAATCAAATCACGCTTTACTGGTCTGATAACCCACCCACCCGATCCATAATCTAATCTTCTCCACCTCTTTTATCAGTGTGAAATTTTTTTTTGTTGATTTCGATAGAAACAATGGCCTACCACTCAAATGGCAATGAAATGGCCCAAAACAACGCTGGCGATGACTATTCGGGTGATGAAAAAAGTGGGGGAGGTGATGATCGACCGGATAGTGATCTAGGCAATAAGCCTGTTTACTTGCTGGAACATTTAGCAACGTTTACTGTAAACCAGGAGTCCGGTATCGTGTATCCAGCGGATGGGATGCGAAGGTTGTTGCAGCTGGAAAAGACGACCGGTATTTGGTCGCAAAAAATGCAATTATGTTTGGATAGACAGTGGGTGCTGATTATGGATTATGAGTCAGGGGTAAGAGATGAAAATCAATCAATTCGGATTAATCTAATCTAGGACTTGTCTGTCATTTTTTAGAATATCATCGAACGTTTTCCGGCATCGTTGATCCAGGAACCGACCGCTTTTACCAGTAATGGACCAATGGAAATGTACAATAATATTCTTGTGTTCATTGTAGGAGGTGGAACTGGTATCAGATCGGAAATGCATATATTTCAGGTTAGTTCATGGCTCGTAATCACCCTGTATTTATTTATGAGAACAAACACGTAGCTGGACCTTTTTAAATATAAATTATCTCGAGGCCTATTTCTCAGAAATTCATGAATGTTAGTTGAGGTGGAGAACTAATGTCGATTTCTTATCAAATTGATGGGTTTCTCTGGATTCGTCAAATTCTCAATTAAATATCTCCGGAACCGTTGGACAGAAATTCTTGAAAGTTAGGTGAGATGAAGAGCACACCTCCTAGAATTGATTTCCTAATAAAATCGGTTGATTCCACTGGATTCATAAAATTCCCAATTGAATATCTCCAGAACCAGTAGTCAGAAATTCCTGAAAGTTAGGTGAGATGAAGAGCACACCTCCTAGTATCGACTTCCAGAAAAAAATCGGTAGGTTGCCCTGGATTCATAAAATTCCCAACCGAATATTTCCAGAATCAGTGAAGAGAAATTGATGAAAATTAGCTGAAGTGAAGAGCACACCTCCTAGGATTGATTTCCTGAAAAAAAATCGGTAGGTTGCACTGGATTCATAAAATTCCCAATTGAATATCTCCAGAACCAGTAGTTGGAAATTCTTGGAAATTAGGTGAGGTGAAGAGCACACCTTCTAGTATCGACTTCCTAAAAAATCGATAAATTCCACTAGATTCCTATTGAGATATCTTGCGACTTAACGCTCCGAAATTCCTTAAAATTGATAGAATCAATTAACCGATTTCCCTCCTCCCGAAAATAGTGTCAAAGCATATCCGCCGTCCACTTGGTCGAAGACCTAAAGCAGCTGCGAACCGGTAAGCTGGTAGTATCCCGTGAAAATCTATCCCCAGCCGTCCTAACGGGTAAATCGGCGCAAACATCAAACAACAATCTCCAATCGGATCCGTACGGTTACCAGCACGAAACCGATTCGGAATTAGGCGGGGGAAATGATGAGACCAGCTCAACGTCCAGTGAAAAATATGAACGTGATGTGACCGTGTTGAATCACTGTTTCGATGACATTGAGAAGTTTATCGCTCGGTTACAACATGCGGCCGCCGCATCCCGTGAGCTGGAGCGTCGCCGTCGAGCGAGAAAGTCAAAGAAGAAAGATCCGGGCGAGGGGATGTTAACGTTACGTACGAAACCGCCGCACGAAAAGGAATTCATCGATATATTCGCCAAATTTAAATTATCATTTAATTTACTGGCGAAATTGAAGGCTCACATTCATGACCCGAACGCTCCTGAACTTGTCCACTTCCTATTCACACCACTAGCGCTAATTGTCGACGCTTCCCATGACACCTACTACGATCCAAATTTACCAGCTCGGGTGATAACGCCGTTGTTGACCCGGGAAGCGATCAACTTGTTGATTAACTGTGTGACTAGCAAGGAGACGGAATTATGGCGTTCGCTAGGTGACGCTTGGATTGTACCGAGGGATCAGTGGAAGGGACACACCGGATCTTACCATCCAATCTTTTTTGATGGCTGGTCACCGGATTATCCAGTCGTTGATGAATTAGCCACGGAAACGCAAGCCCATTCAAAGCGTCGCCTTGATATCGCTTCTGCGGTGCCGCAACATTTACATCAAATGTATGGGGAAGATTATGATTATGATCGGTCACCGGTTGGAAATGAACGACCGGATTTTAGTGCCCGAAGCGATATATCAATTGATTCAATTGAACGGACCGGGGAACGACAGGCTGGGTTAATTTTACCGATGCCCGTACCTGCACCGAATCAAAAACCAACCCAGGATCAGAGTATTGATGATTGGTTAGGGGATTTACAGGCGAAAGGGTCGAAGATCGTTCAGGTTACGTATCCTCGTACAGCGAACAACGATAAGGAATTAACGGTAGCTCGGGGAGAGTATTTAGAGGTGAGTGGTTACCTAAACGTTTTATTTGCCGGTTATGCATCTATTCTAACGGTTTTAGGTGCTGGACGATACCAGGAAGTGGTGGAAGGCGCGTAATAGTCGGGGACAGGTAGCGCATGTACCACACACAATTGTCGCTCCGTACGCTTACGATGCAGATGTTTTTAAAAATCCGTTATACGCGCAACAACAAACATTTACCGGACCGGTAAAGAATTCACCGGTAGGAATTTCCCTTCTACCAGTTTACGTTCCTCCTAATAAAACTTCCCCTTCTTTCTAGGAACCAATGGCTGATCGGTATGAAGATCGCCACAGTTCGGTGAATCAGCTACCGATTACCGGGCAGGCAGATTGGATCCGTAACAAGCATATCGGTAAGAAGGGAGAGTTTCGGTATTTTTAAAATAAAAATGTTTTGTTTTAAGAAAATAATTTAGAAATTTAAGTTATTTCCGTGTATTTTATCAAAATTATTTGTTTGTGTGTTGTTTTTCATTAATCACCCTGTTACTTTGCCAAGTAACAATTTCACCGCTTTCTCTCAAACCAAAAATCCGTCCAATAAAAATTGCATTGTAGGTTTTTGTTAAAAAATTCAGTAAAAATTCGAAAATCATCAGAAATTAATCGGGGAAAATCCGAAAGTTTAGGAAACCTCCCAGGTTTATTCCCAATTGAATATCTCCAGAACCAGTGGATAGAAATTCTTGTAAGTTAGCTGAGTTGAAGAGCACACCTCTTAGTTTCGCGTTCCTATGGAAAATCGATCGGTTCCACTGGATTCGCAAAATTCCCAATTGAATATCTCCAGAACCAGTGGACAGAAATTCTTGAAAGTTAGTTGAGGTAAAGACCAGACCTTCTAGTATTGACTTCCTAAAAAATCGGTTGGTTCCACTGGATTCATAAAATTCCCAATCGAATATCTCCAGAACAAGTGGATAGAAATTCTTGAAAGTTAGCTGAGGTAAACAGCACACCTTCTACTATTATTAGACAATGCTTTGACTTCCAATCATCATCCTGACCCCATAAAAATTTGATACACGGAAAGAAACATTTATTTTTTTAATAAATTTACAAAAAATTATATTTTATATTTAATATTTAATTAAAAGAATTATTTTATTATTAAAATGGCATTTCATTTGTTGAATATAAAATACTCGTTCGTTCCTGTGTCCCTTAAGCCACACATTTTGCATCCATTTTGTGTTCTGTTTTGTTTGTTGTGTTTTGTTTATCCCACCGCTGACACGTCATTTGCCAGGTAATTTGTTTGTTTTTTTTTGTTTGGCTTTAACATCCACAAATAATTATATTTTCTTATCACAAACAATTAACATTATCTACCTCTTTCGCCTTTCATTCACTTCCGCTACCCTTTTAATCGGTGAAAAAGTTGAAAACGGTACGGAAATGCTAACGATGGAAACAAACAATAACGTGGTGTTGCGACATAACCAATCAATAATACGGCAGTCAGTAAATCGTCATTCTGAAATGATTATATTACCGCCACCACCACCACCACCATTACCACCCCCATTACCAGTAACGCCGACCCAAACATGGAACCGTACAAATTGTAAGATTAGCACGTTTTTCCACAATTTCTTTTTTTTTTTTGAAAAGAAAAACCATCTGTCCGATAAGAAATTCAAAAATATAATGGTATCCTCTCTCCACCCGTTCCCAGCTAGGAAATCGACCACATCGATCCAATCAACTCCTCAAGATGATGTCCAGGAGGAATTGAAGCACGTGCTGTTAATCCGGGAGAAACGACGAACGTTAGACATCCATAAAACGCCGGAGATATTCATTCAACAATCGTCTACGCCCACTGAAGTTCAGCAATGGTTGCAAGCGAAAGGTTTCAGTGATCGGGTTGTGAAGCAATTAAGTGAGCTGAACGGTAACGATTTATTTAAATTGAAACGGTACCAGTTGGAGGATTATTGTGGCGTGGAGGAAGGGAGACGGTTAGCCTCCCAAATCACTATACAACGAAACGTTTCTGGGGTAAATAATTTCCGTAAATTAATTCCGGTAAATTAATTTAATTTTATAATTTCAGTATAAAACTCAACGATCATCGGAGCTGTTAGCGATGCTAGCGAAAGCTCGACAGAAATCGGAAATGTTTGATTAAAGAAATCATCACAAAATTGCCTTAAGAACCAAATCGGTCATTTTTGATATTTGTAATTATTGTAAAAAAAACAGAAATTTGAATAAAAAGTTAAATTTGCTCAAAAATTTCGGGTGTAAATTTATTTTCTTGACTTCCAACGATCCACCCCAGAATGAGGAACCTTCTAAGTAGGTAAATAAAATCTCAAATAATTCGTATGTCTTCTCAAAACTGACTGGAGATAGAGAAATTTTGTCCAGAAAATTGGACATCGCGATATTTGATCGAGATTTCTCGATGATTTTCTTCGGAAAAAAAAAATGTAACGAAGCAGAATGATTGTCAAATGGTTCAGAAAAAATACAAAAATATAAAAACTAAACTTTTCAGACAAAAGCTCTTATTATACATAAAAGCTCAAAGAAAGCTTTTATATCCGAGCTTAATTTTTTATGTATATTAATAAATTTTTATTTTTATCTAGATAACGATTCTTTAAAGAAATTTCAAATTTTCCCAAAAAGAAAACCTCAAAAGTTTCGAAAGTTCATCGAAAGCTTAAAATTAAAATTTCGTATTATATACCTTGGAATCGAATTTTTATCCGATTTATTAAATTTAAATGAAATGTGGAATTTTCACACAGAGCTTATCCAAACTTTTGAAAGTTCAACGAAAGTTCTAAGTTTCGCACTTCATTTCTGACATTTTGAAATTCATTTTCCATCCACACTGAAAATAATATCATTGTAAATTCAACAATATCATGTTTGATTCAAATGGAAATCATAATTCATTTGGTTCCATCAATTTAATAGTTTGAATTAAACTTTATATGGGGTTGATCTAACAATTTATTTGCGGATGAGATCTAACATGATATCAGTTGTTAG
>JANTOP010031138.1:0-11717 GCA_027564815.1 Symmerus nobilis | reverse complement strand
GGGGGGGGGGGGGGGGGGGGGGGGGGGGGGGGGGGGGGCGGGGGCAAAATTATCCGTAGTCCATTGTCAAAATAATTTCCAAGAAAAATATATCCACATTTAATGGGTTAAAATCTGATGAACGGTAATTTATTATTAATTGATTTCAATAATATAATAAATATTTGAATTTAAACATTACGTTCTAGACTAGTAAGACAATTTAAACCGTGGCAAGTGAAAGAAGGCTTGGTAATCGCTTATCTGTCAATTAACAGTACTTAAACCGACTATTAGACTCGGGTATTTCTAAGATTGGGGTTATTATCCAAAGCAGGACAACTACTTCCACAGGAATTCTTATCGACCTCTAATTAAAAGAAAAAGTCGGGGAAAGTCAAACAAGTCCCGAGAAATTTGGTAGTATACTTACGAACATATCGGGTACCAATTTATCCAAAATTCGGGAAAAGTAGCGACAAGAGTGTATCGACTTTTCCCAAGCCCTCCCTGTCTAATTTTATTTTTTCAGCCTTCAGCTGCCGGCTACGCGGTTGGTCGACCATAGTGAATAGCCCTATTCTCTCCTTAGTCATTATTCAAGGAACGAAAGACTCTTTTATGCATTAATGAATTTTCGGAGTTAATTAAAAAAATGTTTTACGTCGAAAATATTTCAAAAAGAGATCCAAGTTTCCGCAGAAACTGAATAGCTTCGGGATAAATGAAATCATTTTACAAGAAATGCAGTCTTTTTAGTAAGAACAGAGTCGCATTAAATTGAATTGTAATTGAAGCGTCTCATTTGTGGACGTACAGGAATCTCCTGCCAATTTAAGCTTTCTTTCTATTGAAAGATTTGCCAGAGTTAGTTCTATGATCGCTTTATGATATATCCAGCATCGGCCTTTCCACTACTCTATGTGCAGCTTTGAAGGTAAAGGTTGAGATTTCTAATCGCTGCTCATCCTCATCCTATTACCAAACAATCGACCCAAATGATATTGTCAGCAAATTAGGGCTCTGATATTTCCGATCCAAATATTTAAACATATCTTCAAGAGTTTGGATGCAAAGCTTAGGAGATTGATGAAGGTCGGAAATTGTATAGAAAGAATCGATAAAAATATTGTAATGGGTAGGGAAAACCTGGTAAGCATGGGAAATGGTCTTAATTGGCAAATCCGTACCTGATGGATCCGTTCGCTTTAGATGTGTAGCACGATGTGTATATAAATAGAAATGAAACATATTCATTTTTTAATTTTATATTTTGGAAATTTTTGTTTAAAATTCTTAAATTTAAATTATTTTAATTATTAAATAAAAATTGGTTCTACTTAAAATCGACTCTTCAACATGTATGGCTTCTTTGCTCCGATTTTTATCCATTTAATGTGGATAAGTGGTGATAGCTGTGCTCTGAAATTACCTGGAAGTCACCAGCGGATCTGGGCTACCATATGGAGTGGACTTAATAATATCTGTTTATTTAATTTTAGGAACTAACAATGTTTATTTGCGGTCACTTTATCCCCCACGAATTTTCCACCCATGGGTGGTCTTTTTCGATTACAAATTCGTCTTAAAAACAATGACAACATTTTGGTTTATACAAAAAACCAAGCAAATAAAGCGATAATTAAATATACTACTTCGTGATAAAATATATTTCCTTTCCAATTTCTTACCAAAAATTGTATGCAAATTGAAGAGTCGCTCTCGCTGGGGGGTCTACGCACTCGGTTTATATGCCAAATTGATTAATTTTAATACAAGGTAATTTAGTGGCCCAGGAAGAGGAAGAGGCCACCACCAAATTAAACCACATAAAATTCAATGAATTATTTATATTGATTTTATTTTTACCGTATAAAAATTAGAAACAATACAAAAACCGCAACCAATCAAGCGTACGCGTGTTGATTGTATAATCAAATTTGTAAAAAATTTAAAAAAAAAAAATACCAAACAAGCGAATTTAAAAAAAATGAAAATCCACAGTAAATCGATCGATTATAAAACAGATTTCTTTTGTTTACAATCCACTCGGTACTTAATTTATTTAATTTACGTCGTTCTAATCTCTTATCACTGTTAATTGTTCAACAGAAATCGATGAAATGAAATTTTCATTTAAATAAAATTATTTTAATTTTCGACCGTCCAACATTTTCACTTTTTCCCACAAGCAGAAAATATTTTGACAAGTGGGGGAAATTAGTATAAAAAGGGATCGATAACGCAGTTGTTTACATTTGAACAGCTGATGTATGTCAATTTCTCATTTTAAACATAAAACCGATTAAAAAAAGTAAACAAATGAAAAGTTCATAAAAATTATCTATTTAATTAATTTTAATTGTAAAACAGTAAATAAAATGATAAGGAAAGGGTAAATCAGATTTTCCGGAATATATTCATTTGATTTGATTTAATTTCGATACTTTTTAGGTGACAGTTCAATCAATTTTACGGCAACAACACCCGGAGGAAATCTAATCGATCCAAATTAAGACGAATTTAATTTCATTCCGGATGATAAATCATTTCAAATGATCGATTTTAAAATTGGGGAAGATTCAAATTATCTCGGGATAAATAATAAAATGTGTATCCCGTCGGAAAAACTCCCCGAACGGTGTTTGAATCCAGGAAAATCACTCGTATGTACTTGTTTTAGATCGGGGATGGTTTAATGATCGACCAGCCACAAAAAATCTTATTGCAACCGATAACGGGACGACGGCATCAACTGCAGGTCCATTGTAGAAGTCGGCCATCCAATAATTGACGATTTTGCGAAAGGTTTGGATATAATCAAACGAACCATTTGATGAAGTTTTATTCTCATACAAATGGAAATCGTTGGAAATGAATTAATCGATAAATTAATAAAAAATAAAAAAAACGTTTGTATAAGATGAAATTTCAAATATTTTCTGTTCTAACATCAACTCGAGATACAATCTAATAGTAATTCTATTTAGTATCGCCACGGTACTCCTTAATATGAACCAAAACCCAAGCGGGAGTGAATAGCCATACACTGAACATTATCACTCCAGATATCAGCTCTTCCTATTAGAAGAAAATTTGTGGTTAGGTTTGCATGTTATGTAACAAATCGATTTCGAAGATTTATCGCTGATTATTACAATGCGATTAATTTAATAAACTTACGGCTTTGCTGAGAGGGTTTGTTGCTGGGCCAGCAATACCGGACATCGCCCGTTTTTGTTGGGCAATCGATCGGATTGGTACCAAGGCTCGTGATAGATTGTTGGTCAACATTTTCTTGGATGGTTGGTGTTTTTATTCACTAGAATTATCGAAATGGTAATGTTTTACTTAAGAAATTCTAGAGATTTAATTTATTAATTATTTTATTTAATTTTAGTAATTTTCCTACCTTTTTCTTCAAAAACCAAATGAAAAATGGATAATTTTAAATGTCAAAATTAGGCATTTGATGGTATAGGGTCATATGGGGCAAAGCAAGGATACTTACAACGCAGTCGTCCTCTCAGGTTTTGGACTCGACATATAGCTCGTTTAATTTCCATATTAATATTAAATATTAAGGATTTATTTCGTTTAGAAATTAATATAAAATAATTGTTCAATTTTAATAATTTTAATACCATAGTGGCAACATGTCGCCATTCCTATTTGTCTATTTGTTGACGACAAGTCATCAACATGTCGATGACGTCCATTTGAAATATCATGGTATTTTAATTCTGTTGCCAAGTGTGCCCAGTAACTGTTGACGACAGTTTTCTGTTGAAAATCAGAAAAAGGTGGCAATAGTTGTGAAAGCTTTAGTTTCACCAGGAAAGACGAAAATGATTTTAAAAAGATGTGTAAAGTTTAATCTTTTTCCTGACCTCCAACATTTCACCAGCTTCTTCGACTTTTTTTGATTGTGTCTGTTTTTTCAAGACTTTTTCCTTCCTTCCACCTATTAAATTCACTCAAAACTAACACAAAAACCTACTAAAAATGCATTAAAGCAAAGGGCATACGCTGCAGAAAGAGTAATTTCTATAGTGTACTTAGGTTAGGGTTTAAAGCTATAAGTTCGTAAGAATAAGTACCTGGAATATTAAGTCGATATTATAAGTCGTAAATTAGAATTTTTAATTTAAAACTGTAAATTTTGTAGCAAATAAAATAAAATAGGGACCTTAGTTCTTTTAATAGACTTGGATTTTCATAAAATTCCTAAATTAACATCTCAGAAATTAAGTTATAGAAATTACAAAATGTTACTCTTTAGGGAAACGGATAAAATTACTCGGAAAATCAACAATTTCAAAATTTCGAAATGGGTTCAAATAGGGGATAACTAGGGTGTTTTATCAATACCACAACTTCAGGGGATCTCCTCAGAACTTATATTTTTAAAATCCCGCCAGAAATCGAATTGTAAGAGATTCGCTAAAATCGATCAATTTTTGTTTCAGATGTTTAAAAAAAAATTTTTTTATTCTAAAATTTATAAACCTAATGATTGCAAATTAATTCTGAATAATTACCGACCATATTTTAAGAAAATTTTTTGAAAAAAAAAATAAAAAATAAAACCAACAATCTTTGATTTTATAGAATTCTGATGACCGTCTCCCGGGAAAACTTAAATTTTCTGACAATTTTATTAAGGAATCAAAAAATCTAAGTATTGAGCATCAAACCATAGGTTACAATGAGAAAATTGTAAAACAAACTTTTTTAAAAAAATTAACAACCTGATTTTACGGTGGTGTCGATACAAGGTTCCAGCATAAATACCGTCACTTCTTAAGAGTGCGGAAAATTCAAAATTTTATAATTTCGGAATGGATTCAAATAGGGGATAGTTAGGGTGATCTATCAATACTATCAAATTATAAGGTAGTGGTGTGCAGTCGAATGCGTCACTGAAACATGGCGCAAGTATATAAAAAATATATCTTGGGCCTATCCATACACGGTAATTTTTAAATTTATACATTCAATAAATTCATTCATTAAATTAGCGAGCAAACACTATAAAGGCTGATAAACTAATTTTAAGTTTGTAGAAATTAAGTATTAGACAGGGGAAAATCTATTTGTAAGTAGCAGACTTCAGAATCAGATAAGAGACTTGTTCATAAAACAATCAGGGAAAAGGCTGGGAGAATCGTATAAATTATGCAGACGTTGACAGTTTTTTTTAGTCTTAATTTATTCAACGTTTTCCAGACTTTATCCCACATGTATGACTTCTCCGTACTGATTATTAAATGTCCCACCTTATTCCTAATCAATTCCCAACTTTTCCTAACCATAAATTGACATTTCCCACATTGTAATGAGTTTTCCTGGGTTCACCTGACTACTCTACACTTTGTAAGGCCTTTACCCTGCTTAAGTACTGCTGCTCTATATACTTACCACTTGATGAATAAAATCCATCAAGACAATGTTTACCGTTTTCCGTGTTAGATATTGTCTGGTCGTTCCAGCTATCTGAGTGAGAAAACAGCAAATAGATCGGTAATTTATGGGTTTAGACTGAGAACCACTCTTCAACACAGACTACGCCCTTTCAACAAATTTCTAGCACATCAGATAATCGACATATAAGAAGTAGTTGGTAAACCAGATAAAATGCTAGCTATTGTTCATTTATTTTGAATGAAATTTAATATTTTAGGGGAAAATGTTTAGAAAAATCTCGAAAGCTTACCGAAACCTTTTATTCATTTCAAAGGATTCACTTTCAATCTGTTTAATTTAATTCCAATCAAATCTAAGATTTTCCTAAGAAATCTTTTCGAAAATTTTAAAAGCTCAAAAAGAGCTTTAAGTTTGGAATATAATTTGATAGCAATGGAAACGTACTTGTTATCCAAATGAATTTATTAACCCAAAATTTCATATTTTCTCCAAAAAAAAAAAATCTATTAAGCTCATCGAAAGCTTTAAATTCAAATTTTATTTAATTTATTTTAAATATCCGTTTTTCATCCGAATAATTAAATTGTAATCAAATCTAAAATTTTCCTACAAAAGCTGTCTAAAATTTAGAACCTTAAAGCTTAAATAGAGCTTTAAGTTTGAAATATAATTTGATAGGCATTGAAACCTATTTATTATTCAAATAATTTTACTCTCAAGAAATTTCATATTTTCTCTAAAAAATTCAATTAAAGTTTGCAAAGCTCATCGAAAAAGTTTTTCATTCAAATTTAATTTAATTTATTGTAATATCCGTTTTTTATCGGAATAAGTAAATTGTAATAAAATCTAAAATTTCCTGCAAAAGCTATCGAAACTCAAATAGAGCTTTAAGTATGGATTATAATTTGATGGGCATTCAAACCTACATGTTA
The DNA here is from genome assembly GCA_027564815.1 of Symmerus nobilis. Taxonomy (NCBI): domain Eukaryota; kingdom Metazoa; phylum Arthropoda; class Insecta; order Diptera; family Mycetophilidae; genus Symmerus; species Symmerus nobilis. Next base: position 5,376 of record JANTOP010031138.1, on the reverse strand, counting down.
TCGAATTAATTTGACTGTCCCGAAATTTCAGATTTTCTTCAAAAAAAAAATTCTATTCAAACTCACAAAGCTCATCGAATTTAATTTTATTTATTTTAATATCCGTTCTTTATCGGAATAAGTAAACTGAAATAAAATCTAAAATTTTCCTGCAAAAGCTTTCCAAAAATATAAAAGCTCAGAGAAAGCTTTAAGTTACGTTAATTAAAATTAATCAGAAGCCCTACACGCGCCTTTGAGATATAATAATTGGGGTGATTATAAGGTAATAATTATAAAAATTAATTAAATTAAAATATTAATTTATAAATCCTCTTTCGACAGCTATCGTTTTATAAATAATCTGAAAAATAAAATGTGAGGTTAGATTTCTAATATTTCTTTATTTCACAGATACAGATCCGAATACAGATCCAGTTGAGCTGAAATTCTCTAGTATCAACTTAATGATTCAAGATACTGCCTCAACATTTGTCTGACATAAGAGAACAGCAATATTTATCGCCCGAAATTCACCCTGCATTGATTTTTGTTCACACAATACCCGGGCCCATTAACATTCCATCGTAACATCGTACATTATTTACAACGAAGCAGCCTTTGTTATTGTTTACCTTTACGAATCGATTTATATTTTATAAAATTGCTGCACGGGTTCAATTTGCAATTTAAATTTTTTTCCAACAATTTTACTGCGAATCAGCAGATACATTTTTATTATAAATGGACGTATATTCGTTTGAAATTAAATTTTCGGTTGATAAGGACGGAGAATATAATCAATAAATGTTTTACTTCAAAAATCCATCCATTTGGTAAATGGTAAGTTCTGGAATGATAAATAAAATCATGAAAACCAGTTATGGGATCATGGTAAATTATTCGTCATGGGGGCTTGGTTTAGTTCCCTAACAAATGGATTTCAATTTTTGAAGTTATGAGATCATAGATAAATTCGATAAAAACTTATCATTAAATAAATTCGAATATAGTTAGTGGGAAGTAGAGTTAGTTCAAAACCAAACCAAAAAAACCACATAATTATATTTTCTATATATTTTTAATTTATATAAATTATATTAAACAGGTTTCTCGATAAAGTTCTGAAAGCATTATACTTGAGGCTATAGATAAGAGCCAATTTTACAACGAAATTTATCAGAGATAGACTACTACTTTTTGTAATTATATAAATTTAGACCGATTACATAATTAGAAAATAAATAAATAATTTATAAATTCATATTATAAATGCGGTTAATACATTTATAGTGCATTCACATTTGTGATTTTACTTCAGTGCCCCGACTAACCTCTCAGCAAGTGGTCTTTTTTTTATTTTGAATATACAAAAAATTTTCTCATTTTTTTAAATCTACAACGAATAACAGTCCTAGTTGTGATTTTAATTAAGTTATAAATCATAATTCCACGTCACATCTTATTAAATTACAAATTCTGTTAAAGACGAAAGTTTGAATTAAAAATTGAAATTAAGCAAATAATGGCATTCCTTCTTCATCACCGATTACTTTACGTTAATTATCATTATTTTCATACGTAAAAAGATCCAGTTTATTATATCTTTTATATAGTTTTTTGTCTGTTTAATATTTACATTGGAGTGTGTATTGTATATACGGTTTTTTTTAAGAATTTACAACCAATAACACATTTTACTATACGATTTTATACACTGACATCTAAGCATCATCATCCATTATCAAAATCGGTAAGTTGTGTGCACGGGAGAATTTATGTATATACATATTTTAATAAAGAATATTTTAAGATTTGATTTTTATTTCTTCTACAGTTAAGCCATTAATAACGCAAGGAAAATTTAATTTTACTACAAAATTTACTCAGACGCCCTATCCTCTATAAATCTAAATGAACCGGTAAATTTCTTTCAAGTTTATACACATAATTGTGTTTTAGACACATTTGTGCCAGTTTAGTGACAAAAATTTGGTTATTAAACATTCAGGATTATGTGGGAATTATTTGGGGATTTTACGGTATTAAAAATGATACACGAAAAGACATCCACTCTTGCTTCCAAACAAAATTGTAATTACCTCCTATCACTCACTATACATTGCACAATTAATTTTTATTTAATGACTGTACCTAATTATTTAATTTTCCCTTTTTACTAATATTTTAAATAATATTTTTTAGACATTCTTAAATTCTGAAATTATTAATATTATGGAATTTCAATATTTATCTAATGAAATTGACGCTAATAAATAAATATTGGATGTAATCCGGCAGAAAATCGATACTCTTAAAGATGTGATTATTCCGACATATTAGAGTAAACATATGAACTTTCGAAAGTCGGTCCACGGAGATCATGATTAATTGTTTCAATTAATAAACGTTCGCAAACTTTCGCATTGTTTTACAAGTCAGAATCGACATTTCTGTGTGTATTTCCACTAACCGATTAAAATTTGAATCTTGGTATGGTGACAGTTGCTCGAGACACAAAGTTAGTGAGGGAACTAACAAATGAAGGCCAAGGAACAAGTAGGATTTACAGCTAATTACAGACCATGAAGAGACATGTGCTTCTTGCAGGATTAAGGAGATAAAAGGAGTAACCAGAAGCAAATAAAATTTGTAGGTAAATACGGCAGACAGACATAGATACAAGCAGATTCAAACTCCATATACAAAGTCTGACTATTACTGCTGTAATTGAATTAGTAGCCTTAGTAAGCAATTCACCTTGACTCAGGAATATGTTTCGAAAATATTGAGAAAAGTTAAGAAATAAACTCTTGACTTATTCCCGAATAAACTTAGGAAATGTGGATACGAGTCGGAAAAATATAAGAAAAATGTGAGAGTTTGAAAAACATGGAGTTGTAAAGTAGAATAAGTTTAAAAAATTGGCGGGCAAAAGTCATGGGTCTGAAATAAAAAAACGCTTAGTAAATATCGGTAAAAGCTGGAAAAAAAATTGAAAGTCCATAACAAGTCCAGAGAGGACAGAAAAACGTCTGAATAAGTCAAGAAGTTGGGCAAATTGAAGAAAAATACGAAAACAAATTCAAAAAGTTCTGAAACCTTTTGGAATGCTAAAATCCAGAACGCTGTGAAAAGTAGAAAAAAAATCGTTTGGAAACTCAGAAATAGAACACGAAAATATTAGGAATAGGATGGGAAGTGTTTCATTTCGAACATGTCGCTAAAAGTCGAGGAAAGTCCGGAAACAGTTCCAAAAAAGTGTGGAAAAAATCAGAGAAGCTTTGAAAAATAGAGAAAAGCACATAAAGTGCACTCACTCTTAACTATGTAACATATTAATTAAGATTATGATTATTAACGATAAAATTTATTTTTAAATATATTTTAACAATTATAGTTAAGAGATAATTAAAGAAAATCGACTGGGAACTTCACTCCTATAAAAATTCGATTTTAAGTTATATATAAAATGACATTTTAATTTTAAGCTTTCAATAAGCTTTCGAGATTTTTGGAGCTCCAACTTGGGAAAATTTGAAAATCCGTTAACGGATCATTATTTGGATATATAATAGATTTTAAAACGTAAAAAATAAGATTCGGAAAATAAAGTTTGCTGGAAGCTTTTAAATTTTTTCAGATCTTTTGTACGGAAAATTTAGTTTTGATATTTTTCTATTTTTCCTCAACTAATTTATAAACTTTCTGCATCATTACATTTTTTTAGATCCGAAGAAAATTATCAGAAATCCGGATCGAATATTATGATATTCGATATTTCAACTCGGTGCGAGCCTTTTACGAATTTTTGATTATTCTTATTCTTTTTGTATTTTTACCGAACTGTCAAAGCAACTTTGTGCGTTTTTACATTTTTTCCCGAAGAAGAATAGCCGACAATTGGGTGTGATTGTGCTTTTGATTGACTAAATATCGCAAGAGTGGATTATGGAATATTCGATCGTTCTCGAAATTGTTCGATAATTACAATCCGAATATTGTTTTTTGAGAAATACCGACCTAGAGTCATTGATTGAGGATATAAAAATGCCAGATATAAGTCATATCCGATATCCATTAAAGTATTCAAAGCAATTTATATTTCAATTGGATCGATATTTTGAGTCAGCTTGATAAAATAATGAAATTCTCTGAAATTTTAAAAATAAAATCTCTTTAAATACTTTCAAATAACTCATTTTTTTCGAAATAAATATTTATTTCTACGATACGAATACTTCCCATTAGAAATATCCACTTATCGTTTGGTTGGCGCATATAGCAAATGACATCCGATTTGAAATTCAATCCCTTTCGGATTGATCGGATAAATAAATTACACGTTTATTAGATTATTTAAATATTTGATTATTTATTTATTTATTTGAATTTTTTTTGTTGATAATTTTCGGTTTATTTTGTAGTTTTAGGTTTAATCATAACAAAGGTATGTTTGGCACACAGGCAATAAACAATTCGTAAAACATGTGTAGTGTCCGTGACGTTAAGGGCTTTGCGCAATTAGTAAATATAATAGTAGGGTAAAGTCCGTGACATGGAAAGTATTCGTCGAATTACGAAAAATCGTAAGAAAAATAATAAGAAGTTTTAATTAATAAAAAATTAATTATTTTATTATTATTTATTAATTTACATTAAATAAAATTAAAAAAAAATGTAAAATTGATTTTAATTTATTGTTAGGCTTAATCCAATTTTCCTCCATTCTTTACTGAAAATTCCCCAGACTCATTAAAGCGCTGTTTTTTAAAGCATCGCCTCTTCACTTTTATCACGTCGCTAATAAGAGACGAGATCTCTTTCCAAGATTGTAAGACTCCACTGATGGACTTTTAATTACGACATATCATACTTCTTATAAATGTATACTTAAGTTTAAATACATTTTTTTATTTAATTTCATTTTATATTAATTGTTTTAATTGTTAAGTAAATATTACAAGTCGTAAATAAAATTAGTTTATTATTTACTTAATCTAATTTCATATATAAATTCAGTAAAATTGTATTAGACATACAATTAATATGAATCTGAATCATTTAACCGGTATACCGTTGTCCGATTCCCGCTATGAGGAGATACTTAATTTGTCCAGTTGTCCTTGGTTGGAAATTCAACCAAGTGATTCACCTTTACGACCTTTTATAATTTAATTAAATATCGTTCGTATCGAAGTAAAGATAAACTCCAAAGTTTATTTAAATAATTTAATTATTTATTATTTAATTATTATTCATCGTCTAAAACTAGACGCATCTTTTGTTATGAATATTTTTGGATATCATGTCCAATATCTAATATACTAAATCGAAAACCAGATCAGAACCGTCCACGATGGGTAGGAGGATGGGTAAAACAATCAAATTGTAATT
>JANTOP010031127.1:0-11717 GCA_027564815.1 Symmerus nobilis | reverse complement strand
TCTAATATTCGTATATTTAGAATAACTTATGTGTTAAACAAAAGAACATATTTCTTTATAAATAATTAAATAAATTCTAATGAAAATTACTGTTCATGGTTATGTTTCCTATTGCACTTATTGATTTTACTACGCCGCGCCGTAGTGATTATTCTGAATGTGAAATGAAATACGATCAACAAAAATATTAATTAAAAATCGAGTGTCGGACGCTTAAAACTGGCCCAATAGTGATTGTGTTGTTCTGGAAATCTACTAAGGAAAGGAATAATAAGATCCGAGAACCTGCCTTACCATCAAGGTACGACATTCTCGGCGGATAATTCCCTCAAAATGGTAAAAACAAATCCACATTGTTTTGATAATTGTGTTCTTTTGAATTATGAGACGTGTTTGGTCGTCAATCAACTTCTGAAGAACAAACTCCGAACTCACCGGACACCCGTGGAGTAAATTTATTTCCACAACAAATCGAACGTATTTACTACACTCTAAGGGGGTAAATTAATTCTACTCTACGCTGCACTACAACATCAAGTGAAGAAAAAACAAAACCTAACTGTCATGAGTCAGAGACGTTTCGAGATAAATGGACGAATTCGATTCATACAAAATTACAAGTGGTGCGATCCCCTTAGAACATTAGTAAATGTTTACACTCAACAATTACCCTAATTAAAATTAAATAAATTATTAGATAAAATTAAGCAGACTCATTATTTTACGGCTACTTTGATATTTTCAACATAAATGATTTAAACTAGCACCACACCAGCAGATCATAATAATATTTACGAGTACATAGTTAGAGAACAGACCCAAATGATTTGTATAGTTGTTCACCAATAACGAGTTATAGCGTGGAATGTTTAATTAAGTGCAGTACTTATATGTGTATAAAGTACGTAGAAACAATCCTTCATTCATGAAATGGGGTGAATGTAAGTTCAAGATGGATTATTGTTTGTGTTATTGCAATTCACGGGTAGCTAATTAAAATTTTTACGAGGTGGTAAAACATGCCTTTGTGTATTGATAATGATGTTTAGATGGTGTTAATTTATTCGTTGGCAAATTATCAAAATTCTAATTTGCCTAATAGTAACTTTAATTCAACATTTTGTTATTATTATTTTATAAATGCAAAGTGTTTATATAATTAAGAATTAAGATATCATAAGACGTATGAATGAACCTGAGGGAATCTGAAATTAATATTGTTAAAAATAATGTTTAATATGATATAATGACCTAATAATAGTTGCTATAAATATAATTGTTATATATTATTATACTATCCACTTCATTGTTAAATTTATGATTACAAAGTGTTTGATGTTTGAAACACGATTTATAAATAGAAAATATAATGAAGAACAATGACAATATATATAGTTTCCTTTGAAAATTATCATAATCAATTTTCCATTTTTTCACCATTATTTTGTCTCGCACAATTTCATTCAAAAACTTGGCAAAAGTGGATGTACTCAAACTTTATAGAAGTTTCTATTTATGCATACTATGTGCATAAGTAGGTGCTCTCTTTAAGGGATGATAATAAATAAAAGTGGAAAAAATGCATTCTAACGAACTATGTACTTAAACTTGTTATAAATAATTGAAGTGGAAATGTAAAATATATGCTTAGAACGAGAGAACATTATATAGAAAAAGCATAGTTCGAAAGCAAAAAAAAAAAATATCTTCAACGTGAGTAGCGGGCAATGTCCTGAATAATGTATAGTTTTTTCAATTATAAATAAATAAAAAATAAGAAAAGTCATATCAATATGATATTTGTATAACCAGGATATAAAAATTCTGTGGCTTGTTTGTTTTTTGTTTATGACTAGCTATTTTCTGCCAACCAATCTTACAAAAAACATATCTTGACTTTTTATCTTCTCAGTTTTCATGCGTCTGGCTTGTCAGCGCCATACAACGAGAGATCATAAGTTTTTCTAAATAGCTCATAGATATAGAATAGAAAGTAAGACAGGATAAGATAACAAAATGTATTGCTACATACAGTTCACGACAAATAAACTTATTCATGTCGAAAATTGATAAAATCAAATATTAAGTATGTCAATCGGCCTGCTGAACATAGGCCTCCCCCAAGATTTATTTTCCATCGATTTATGGTAATACAATTCAGATTAGTTCTTCAGGATTAATTGATCAAATCTATATTCACTTCATTTGTATACTTCTAGTTCCAGTGAGTTAATATTTTTTTTGAAAATTTGCTTTATTTTCATCAATAAATGTGAAAAATTAAATCCGAAATTTTTGCCATTTGAAAATATAAAAAAAATAACTATATTTTGCTGTTAGTTCAAATTATTTCGTCTAGGCGTTTTAAATGCCATACAAGATCACCTATTGGGGACTTGAATAAGTTCTCGCTGTTTTCCTACATACGGCATTTCCCTTTTTGGTCCACCATTAGGCTCGAAAAAACAGTATTTATCATTCCGCTGAAGTGTAATCAATATACTTTTTCATAGCGTTAAACATATCGAATTTCGTGTCAAAAACATAGTACTTGTTTTGTGGTGAATTTTACTATATCACTGAAAAAAGTGATGAAAAAAACAAATCTGCAGCTGAAGCACATAGAATTTTTGTGGAGACTTACGATGACCATGCTTTGTCGGAAACAATATGCATAGATTTGCATCTAAACGCTTCAAAAGTAATTATCTTGAGATCTGACGGACCGAAAAAGTTTGAAACCGAAGCATTCGACGCATTAATGAATTAATGAAGAGGCAAAATGAACTTGCAGAATCAGTAGAATTTGATCTCACGACAGTTTCCAAACGTTCAAAAGCATTAGGAATGATTCAAAAGCAAAGAACGAATTGAAGCCGTACGAATTGAAGCAGAGAGACGTCGAACGGCGTTTTCTCACGAGTGAATAGTTCCTCCAAGGGTCGAAAGGAAAAGTTTTTTGCATCCTATCGTAACTGGCGATGCAAAGGGGATATATTACGATAACTCGAAGTGTTGATAATCGTGGGGTAGGCCCGGTTGTGCATCAACATCAACAGCAAACCCAAATATCCATGGTTTGAACTTATGCTCTGTATTTGGTGGGATTAGCTGGGTGCAGTATATTATGAGCTGCTCAATCCTAACGAAACTATCACGGGAGAACGTTACCAACTAAAATTGATGCGTTTCAGTCGAGCATTGAAGGAAAAAAGGCCGGAATATCGGGTAAGACAAAAGTTATTTGGAATCGATCAAATGGGTAATCCTTCCGATGCATTCACTACACATTTCTCCTTTCGATTACCACTTGTTAAAATCGATGACTTATGGTCTGGCTGAGCAGCACTTTCATATATATGAAGATGCCATAAAATTAGTCAACTCTTGGATTTATGAGGCTAAATCGTTTTTCTGGCGCACAATTCATATGCTACTATGCCAGAAAGATGGATGTAAGTAGTGGCTAGCATAAGACAATACTTTGATATATGTTTTTTAATCTTTACTAATTTTTAAAAATGAAACATACGAGACCTTATTCAAGTCACCAATACTATTCCATATAAGCATCTTAACTAATTTTATTCTCGCCAAACTTTTAAAATATATTTATATTTTAAGATAAAGATTTCAAGACGCTATATAAAAAAGAAAATTTGTCATAATTTCTGCAAAAGGACCATAGCTAGATATATACAATAGAATCTACCGGATATGGCAACAAATGCCCAGTCACCACTGCGGCCACAAATGGGCCTATTGTGGCATCCCGATATGTATTAATTAGGACTAGTCAGTTTTGTGCTGGCCATAAAGCGCAGAATTTGTCCTAGTGGTTCACGTATCCGTCGGCTCAGTGTGGTATGGCTCGTAGTATCAAAATCGTCTTGAGTCCAACCCTACAAAATCACAAAGGATGTGTTCGGCCGTCTTCTCTTCCTCTCTACAGATTCTACACACGTTATCCTGTGCAAAACTATTTTATGGAGGTGGTTTTTCAAGTTACAATATCTAGTCAGTAGTCTTGTTATTTCCCTGATCTGGTTTCTAGTTAGATTTAGGTACTTTCTCGTTCTATTGATAGAGTGCGTGGCAATAAACGCCTTTGCATGGGTTTGTCCTGGTGATTGCTCCCAGCATAATTTTTTCCTGTTTCCGGCCCATTCTGATTTCATTCTGCTTGCCGTGCATTTTGATATTCCACAGAATGGCTCTGGCGACCTAGCAAAACATGGAAACAATTCTTAAAATGTTAGATTTTTAATCCTTCTTGAACTAAACATTTTCTTTCAGGCAATCCTAAAATATCTTCCTGAACATAATATAGAAAAAATCGGCTTCTATAGGAGAGATTAGTCAGAATTGGACGCCCAATCAGTAGAAATTTGAATTATGCAGTGATGAGTTCAGATTTCAAATTTCTGTTGGAGATAGTGTGTTGTATAAAGCTGGTGACGTATTAACTAGCGACTGTTTGAAACGCCAGTAAAGTCCCCTGCTTACATTTTTCAGCAAGAATTATAGATAATTTGCAACATCCCATGCCATACGGCTCGACAAATTAAAAACTGGTTCGTTTCTAAAGAAATTGCACTCCTCGAGTAGTATGCTAACAGTCCTGATTTATCATCCACCGAGACATTATGGGGCAAAATCCAAAAAGAGCTTCGTATGCAACCAGTATTCTAATAATTGGGTAGTATTTCGAATGAATACCTAATCAGTATATAATAAAAGAAAACGTGGTTTGTATGTACCCGACGACAAAACTCTTAACGCACCCCCGCAACCCCATGGGGGTTATGTGGTATAGTGGCCCCCCATCCCCCATCCATGAAGAAGGCTTCGGTTTAGAACTACGGGGGTGGGGTTCGGAGATAATGGGTGTCAAATGTTACATGTTGACGAGATACATAACTATAGATATACAACAGAACATATAATATGAACAGAACATTGAAACTCAGACCTTTCGGCCGTAGCTCCTTCCGGGGAAAAAGGAGTGTCTAGGGAAAAAAATTTACTCCCCAAAGTCATATACAGCGGATCGACTGAGGCGATCATTGACTCCTCCTCCCTCCAATATGGCCGCCAGTGACGTTTTCACCGATGTAGATGGTTGGGCGCTGATAACGCGCATAAGGGTGCATCGGGGACAGTCGGTGGAGCGTTAACACTTTGAAGGTTTGCGCTACATTATGGATGATAAGGGGATGAGCTACCGAGGCGCCATCTGGTAGTGGTGGAACAAATAAACTTTTTCCCACACGAAATTTAAAAAATTCTCAGAGGTCAGGATTACTACCCGATCGCTTTGCGATGTTCTACAACATTGAAGCCATGGCAACCAAACCAATTTATGCTATTACTGAATTTCTCGCCCCGCACCAGATGGTGCTGCCATGCAAGTGTTGTCAAGTTTTTCCCATTAAATTTTCCAAATTTTTCAGAAAAGTAAATTTTTCTCCCACAAGGAGGCGTCCAATCAAGAAATTCCCCGTCCTAGGGCACCCCGTAGGACTATGCTCGAACTAATGGAACTATTGTTTTTTTGCCCCCCCCCCCTCTGACCTGTGAGCTCCCGGAGAAAATGGTTGACACCCCTCAGAAATTTCCTTCTGTGCCGGAAACTACTTCAAAATGGCGTCAGATGTGAAACTCATGTATGGGAAAGTTGTTCGTTGTTATTTCCTAGGGCTGACCCTAGGAAAAATGTTGAAAAAAATAACTGCTCGCCAATAGATGGCGCTGATGGTCAAAAATTAATTTTCCCCCGCCAATAAATCGATCGTATGGTCGATATGTAGTTGGGAAAAATACCACCGCCTACTGATAGATGGCGCTGATGGTCGAAAACTTTTTTTTGATAGATTATGCGTGATGAGTGGTAGCTGATGTCGAAAAAGTACACAAAATGTTCCCTTTTTTCCATTCTAGCCCCTTATGGTGGGTCCTAGGTGGAGGCGTAGTGAACAAAGTTGTTACTAGGGTGGAGGGGGGAGGGGGGTTGTAACCATTTTTTGATCGGAAACAATTTTTTGGTGAAATAAAAAATTTTTTTTTCACCAAAAAATTGGAAAAAATGGTCGCTCTTGCTGATGTTAACGAAAATTTTCCGAACATTGCCAAGTGCTTTTTCCCTATTAGCTCTCTTATTTACCGTCCGATTAAAAAGTACTATTCTGGGGACCGATAGGACATGTAAAAATACACCTGAGAAAAATATAAGATAGGTGGCGTTGAATGTAAAAAATTTCGCTTCAGTTGCGTCTGATCGAAAAGTGAAGTACTACAAAGTTGTTGCACACATGATTGCCCATCCGATGATATACAACATGATATGTAGTTTGGTTAACCCTTTGACGTCGACGGAAGAAAATTTTTGTTCGGGAGGGAAAGGTCGAGCTACATACAGATCGACAGTTTGCGCGTCAATGGGACATTTTTGCCTTTGATCGCCGATTGCCGAAAATTTTGTTTCGCAGGCAAAAAAGTTTTGGTTTGTGAAAGTTGCGTAGATAATTGCTCTACAAGACAAAATTAAAAAACTTGGAAAAAGTTAACCCTTTCATGCTTTTGGACTGAAAATAGGTCTTTTAGAAAACCGCCTCTGGCGGAGAGGGGGTGGGAAAATTTGTAAGTCCTACATTTTTATTGAATAGAGAATGGAAATACCTAAAGACTGATACTAAATACGTGGGGTGCGTTCATACAAAATCAAGTAAAAAAAATAAATTAAATTTTCCAATGTTTTTATGCCGATTTTTCATTGCATTTTTCAATTTTCTATACGAATAATATCGGGGCCAATACAAATCATATGAAAATGATATATATGCTATCGGAAACCTACACTATTAGGTTGGCCGACCAAAGTAGTGTATGGCAATGTTGTTTGGTATGTCAAGGAGCATTTCCCAAAAATAAGTGCTGGGGGCCAATCAGTGCTGGGAAACACAAAAATTCAAAAAACCGTTTTAAAAGAAGGTGGCTGCATGACGAAGTCTCGCAACTAACTTCCCATGGTAATTAGTGATTAATTCCCAAGTGATTTTTTTAATACAAAAACTTTAATAAATTTTTGTATACCGAGGGACAAAAGGTCAATTTATATTCCGTTGAATGTAAGTAAATGGAAAAACAACAAAAATCATCATCTATTTTTATGACAACCATTATACTGTGCAATTCATACAGTACGGTTTAGCTATTTTCTCCTCGTCGTTATCATAGTTATTAATGATATGTGAAAGGCTTATGATTTACCTATTCATTTCTCTTATATACAATGTGCGGTAAATTATTATTGTGTAACAGGACAACAATGAACAAGTAAAAGCTCCATGTGTCTGAAAATTTTTCATAAAAAGGGTATAAAGCTATGGGTAAAATATTCAAATAACAATGAAAAAGATTAAATCAGAGATTATATTTTGCATGGTGAATTGGGAATTATGCGCACTCTTGAACGTAGAGAAAATAATTGACTTTCGAAAAAAGGGAAGAAAACCTATAAAACCAGCCAAAAAAGCCAGAATAAATTTTTTCAGGGCTTTTCATTGTGTTGCTCCATTCAAATGCTGAAGCCAATTAGAATATCCAATGTTATCCCAGTTCCATTTCTCTTTAATCTAAATGAAAATGTAAGCACCAGAATTATTAAGGAATGAAAAAAAAAAATAAATTAAAGCACAAAAAAATTTTCTGCTGCACAGATAATTTTGTTCACTTTGGTTTGTCATCTTGTTTGGTAATGTTACCATTAACTTATCATTTACAAAATACTAAATTATTGAACAAATTGAGTAAAATTAAAAATGAACATCAAATTCTACCTTTAAACAACAATTTTTACCATTTAATTTAGCATATTAATATCGACGCCCGGATTAAGTTTTATTTTCTACCATCGAATTTTCCAGTTATGGATTATTTGTTCGCGCTACCGATACAAACGGAAGACAGTGTGCAACTGGAAAACTCTGTAATCACTTCAGACGCGCTGGCGACAAAAATTTTCCTGGACAGATCCATTTCAATATAAAACTACATTGGAAAATGTTATATTTCTCGTATGCATGCTGTATATCGTCATGAAAAGCTTTTAAAAAACATTGTGATGGAAAATTGGAGGGAAAATACGGTGACAGTTCGATTTCTATTATTAAACTTTGTCGAAACGCTCTCTTAGCGCAAGTCTGGTATTACTGGCTTGTTGCACTAGTGACTAGTAGCCAATGTATACCTAATGTTTTACATAAATAAATTTAAATATAAGGACAATACCCCTATAAGAGCTTACCGTGCTTTTATATAACGAATAAAAAGTAATAGCTTTTATATTATGTGAAAATTATAGATAATTTGCTTCATATACATAAATAGATACTCATAGTTATATATTCTTCTACATATAAGCCCTTTCAGTGGTATTAGAATGCTGTGAGAATTAAAGTGTCGCCTGGAGCACACCATAACTGTAATCGGTACATACAGGTACTCTAAAAATAAAAAGGAACGATTTGAAAATATAATGAAACAATTTTTGTTATTTTATAGTTTTATTTAATATGACATCCTTTATAATAAACTTATACTTTTCTGAATATTTAACTTTGTATTCGATAGAACTGGAAATTAAAACAGAATCAACGAATTTAAGAGTACCGGATATTTCTTTATTTCGGTGGAGCTCGATAGGACACTGCTTTCTTCTTTCTCTGGAATACTAAAACTCGAAAGTTTGAGTAAATTATTTTAGAGATCATGGCTTGTCCAACCTCGATCCCCCGGTGGCAATTTATGTTATCATCTACAAAACTATCAAACGGAAGACTTCATACGGATGTGGATCCGTGTTCCTCCACAATCCACAGAAGTTTTCCGCTTGATAGCTTGATATCCTATCCTAACACCTTTAACATAAGTTTTGGCACACTTTTCAAAATGATTGCACTTATAGAAATGAAATACAAACTAAAATGTTTATTTTTTTTTCAATTGTACCAAACAGGGTTGCCACCTCTCCGGTTTTGACCCGGAGTCTTCGGTTTTCTTGTGAAATCTCCGGTCTCCGGGTGAGCGACGCAAACCTCCGGGAAAATTAAATTTCGAGATGTTTTTCTGTTTTGCGTATCACCTTGCTGACGATATTTAATGTGATTGATTCATTACATTCACTTTTACTGCTAGAATGTAATACAGTCACGTATATGGAAGTAGACGGTATAATGCGATTACTAAATCGCACTTAGAAAATAGATACAATATAAAGAAAAATTGTTCAGTACCAAAGTTAATTCGAATCTGAAGCATCAATCCTTAGATAACAGGGCTAAATATGAAAAAGATGCTCTCTGTGTAAATCGCAAAGCCATTAAATCCGCTACAAACATTCCAAAAAGTCGTATCGAAATTATACTGAACAGTAAAACTGCGCAGTTCGTACGATTTTAGACTACGCAGTTTTTCGTTGTGAGGTGATCATGCCATTCGAAAAGTCGTTGGGTCTTTTTCATTCATTATTCTGAAGTGAACTGAAAGTCGTCACAGTTTTTTCTTATCGTTTGGAGGCACTTCTACCATCCAAAAAACTGTGCAGTAATTTCGTTACGACTTTCCGGAACTTTTGTACCGGGCTTAAGTATATAGAAAAGTGGTATGATTTCGAAAATAATCCATTCTAACATTTTGAAATTTTAAATTTAAAAACTTCTAATTTTATCTTCAATAATGTTCTGACATTATTTAAACAAAAATTAACAAAGATAAGCTTTTTGACGAAGTTTTTTTATTAATAAAGAAGTTAGATGAAATTGAAGACAATTTAAGTAACAATTCTGTAGACAAGAAATGGGTAACTCTTTTTAATCGTTCAGATTATTTTACTGTATTACCTAAAATTGTAGTCACGGTGTTAGCCATTCCGATTAGCAATTCTTTCGTGGAAGGGGTGTTTTCGATTATGTGAAATATTATAAGGACAATATAATAAGAGGACATTACTCCCAATTGACAACAAACGTAATCATGTGACAATTTCGATGGAATGTTTAGGGATCGACGAGCTTCTGTGTTGATTCATAAAATTCAAAACATTAAATCTTTATCACCAATTGATTTTAGTACCTACTTATAGCCCCTTACAGCCACGTTAATAAGTTTGAAATTTAAAATTCGACACTTAAATAATAATACAATTAAATTTCCGTTAATAATCTCTCAATTGGTTGAATGTGTGGCAACCCTACATCCATATATTGTATCGCAAACTGGCCTACCTGAATTTTCAGATTAAGAGTCAGCATATTTCACAATAACGTCACCCCACCACCTAAAACGATTTCCGCTCTACATTGTGTGAATAATAATAGCAATTCACACAATGCAAACCGGACCATCAGCAAAATATAATACGGGGAATGTATTATATTTTCAACAATAAAATTGGTGGACGACGAATGGAAAAATCACCACCATCAGACATTCAGAAAAGAACAGTCCATATCGATATTTCAACGATGGCAGAAGTATTGACCACGGGATTCAGCGTTTGTCTCATTACGCGCCTAAAATGATTTCTAAATTAAATTGTAAATTTGAAAGCTTTTGTAAATAAAATAGGATTAAGACGTATTTTATTTTTCCCTCAAAACCTATAAATATAATATTAGAATCGAAAGTATGAACAATTCTATATAAAACCACCCCGCCTGCAAGCGTATTATATTTGATATGATATGTATTCAGAATAGAGCTTTGGAAAACAAATATTTCGGGCATATCTCTGAGGAGGGGAATTACTGAGAGCGAGGAACGAAAATTAGAGATCTGACCGAAATTCTAAAAACATTATGATATACGGAAATGGTAATTTTATATATCCAATCGAGGTCATAGCCTTAAATAAACGCTTTCCCATAATATTAGAGTATAGTTCTTATATATGTAGTATTTTTTAAGTCAAAGCAGGTTATAGATGCATTCTCGGAGAGTGACGGCAAGATTGGTTTCTTTGGGCACATTACTGCTCTCCCAAAGTTATATATGATTCCCTATTACAATTACCGACATATCTGAAAACAACGTAAGGTTATTGCAGTATCATATGTAGGTAAACCTTTTTCGTTTTTATCTAGAAGTGTAGCCTGTCTGTTTTATTTGTTTAAAACTAATTCTCTGAGTAAAAATGCAGATGTGAGGTTCATAGAGGTTCGTAAATCTTTTTGTGAGATTGCGGGCTAGAAAATTGTTTGACTAATTATAATCATTGATATAAAGCCGGCGCCAAACGATGGGGTAAACGTTTGTTCCAAACGTTTGCCTCCAACATTTGAGTCCAACATTGGGCGATTGACATGGCAAATACCCTGCTACACAATCGAACGAATGTTTGATCCAATGCATTTGATTCCAATGTTGGTTCAATTGTTTGTGTACATTGATTTTGTATTTAAATTAAATACAATATTATTATAATAATATTTTTATTAAAAATAATTAATATTAAATAATTTAAATTTAAAAAAAATTATTTAAACAATGGAAAATGATGATAATGTTATTGTTGCTGCCGCAACAGTAGTTTTGTTGTCTTGTTGCAAATTACTTCTGGAAAAAAATAAACTTAAAAGTCGCAAAAGGAGGTGGTGGATGGTGTCTCTAAATAAAAACAGACAAAGGTAAGTAAAATATGAAACAATTAAATATAAAAC
>JANTOP010031116.1:0-11718 GCA_027564815.1 Symmerus nobilis | reverse complement strand
CGAAGTTTAACAAACAATTCGTTTCTCTCTTCATTCATTTTCAAAAAAGGCGATTCACATTTATGTTTATTTATATTTAAATAGATATTTTCCGTGACCGCAATTTATTTATCGCTTACCTATAATTCGCTACAAAAAATCTGAGATAATAATTAAAGATAATTAAATTAGATTAAATTATTAGCATTGCTTAACTATCACTAAAATTGATTTGAGGCAGTTAAGTATTTAATTTAGGTTTAGAACTGTTAAATGTTCAATTTAATTTTTTTGTAAATCACGTCGGCTCAACTTCTAAATTTAATTACTCAAAAACTCCTTAAGGAAGGTATAGAAATCGAATTGTGCATCCATCAGGTATATCTATGCGAAATTGCATGACCCTAATTAAAGAAATTACGGAGTTCCAAGCAGTTCTTGAAACATCGGTCGCAGGCAAGTCTTTGGAAAGCTCAACAACTTAGTCCTTCTCAGACGGGTGTCTACTATTACATAAAGTTACATTAGATCAAGGATCGGCGACTAGATTAGGCTGCGGGTCAAAACCAACCAAAATGTGAGTATTAGGAAGACGTTTCGAGGCAGTGGTATTTTCATTTTTAAAACAGTCTTTTTTGGTGAATATGGTGCCCCCCAAATCCTACCCTGCTTAAATACGGGATAAAATTATTAAAGTGGAGCAGTGGCGTGCGGTCAACGTCTCCATAAGATGTACAGAATTTGTGTGCAGATTTCTTCGGCCGGAAAAAATGTAAAAACGGAGAAAGTTGCTTTAACAGTTAGGTAAAAATACAAAAATTCGTAAGGGCTCGTACCGAGAAATTTGAATATCAAACATCGCAACATTTGATCCGGATTCCCCAATTATTTTCTTCGGATCCAAAAATTGTAATGATTGCAGGAAGTATATAAATTAATCGAGAAAAAATACAAAAATTTCAAAACTAAAAATTTCGTTCAAAGGCTCTGCAAAAACTTAAAAGCTCCCAGAAAGCTTAAATTTCCGAACCTTATTTTTTACCTTCTTAAATCTATTTTCTATCTAAACAACGATCCTTTAACGAAATTTAAATTTCTTCCAAAATAGAGCTTTAAACACTTCGAAAGTTCATTGAAAGCTTAAAATTAAAATGGTATTTTAAATAATTTAGGATCGAAATTTTATACGATTCATTAAATTTAAATGAACTATGGAATTTTGGCAGAAAGCTTATTAAAGCTATTAAAAGCACAACGAAAGCTTTAAGGTTCGAATTTAATTTTTAACGTTTAAAAATCTATTTTCTATCCAAATACGCTTCTTTAATAATTTCCCATACGCTTTCAAATTTTCCCTAAAAAAATGCTTTAAAAATATCGAAAGCTCATTCAAAGTTATTTGAATTAGAAATTTGCAGCAATAAAAATTAGGATTTTGTTGATATTTCAGATGGGTGCTGAGCGCACATTACACTGCACGCCACTGTAGTGGAGATATTATACTGAAAAGACTCGGTTCTACAGAATTTTGCATAAATCAGATAAACAATAACAATAAAATTAAAATTAGGTTGTTCTATAGCAGTGATGGCGAACCTATGACCCGCGGGTCAGACACTGACCTACGCAGGATTTTTAAATGACCCAAGTGTTGATTTTTATGATTTATAACATTAAAGAGAGAACGGACAATCAATGAATTTGGAAACATTCGTTAAAAAGCTCTGTGGCAAATTAAAATCACCAAGAAAGCCTTAGATTTCAGATTTAAATAAATTCGATTTTTTATTTCAATAATTTGATGTTAACGAAATCTAAAATTTTCTGATAAAAACTCTACAAAATTTCAAAGTGCTTATCGGAAGCTTTTAATTAAAATGCCATTTTTTTCATTCCCGAACCAATTTTTTATTAAATTAGTTAAATTTAAATGAAATGTCAAATTTTCGGGAAAAAGCTCGGTGGGAAATTTATAACTCTAATAAAGCTTTACATTTAAGGTTTACATTAATTCATTTTGATATCGTTTTTACTTCAAATTAATTTATTATATTTTAACCACTTTTTCCCGCCTATTCTATACTTTTCCCGATTTCCTATCGATTTTCGCAATTTTAACAATTCCAATAACTTTTTCTCTAAATTCTCCCGAATTTTGGCTGTAAAAAAGCCTAAAATATCAAAGATTTGTCGGCAAATCGAAAATGTAATAGAATAAAATAATAAACTTAGTTTTTTCTTTTCAAAATCTATTTTCTATCCAGATCACGGTCCATTTACGAAATTTCAAATTGTCCCAAAATTAAGCTTAAAAAAGCTCGATAGCTCTTAGTAAGTTGAACATTTAATGTCATTTTATATACATAATTCTCTCTAAACTTTAGACAATCTACACGAGCTGCCAATTGCTTATCTTTGACATTTTTCTGCAGAATGTTAGACAATTTCTGGGATAAAGGTTGTAACGTTTTGTTAAGGGGCCATAAAATTCTGCACACCATATGGGGATGTTGACCGCACGCTACTGCTCCCCTCCTCCCTTTCCAAGTGACGTCACTGACTTAGTGACCCAAGAGCTAGTACTTGTCAATTGTAATTTTTGTTTGTTTATATATTACACTTTCTTTTCAAAACCCTAATGGGTCACTTTAAATTATCAAATAGGTAACTCGGTGACGGTGTAGGTGACAACATCAAACAAAACGTCATAGTTTTAATTTTGTGGATACAAACGGGTTTAATACTAAAATTAAAAAAAATGAGTAAATAAAGCATTTAGCAACACTAACCAATACAAATTGGATGCTTGAAATAGTCGATTGATTTTGCATTCCGTAGAACAATTAAAATTATTATGAAGCGAATCATCACACAACTTACGTGCTGTACCGCTTAATGTCCGTTTCCAAATCGATGCTATAATTTGATTTTCACGAAATAACAAGCGATTAATGTTGGTAATCGCCATTATACATTTCCGATTCCCAAACTACCTAGACTAGCCTTTATGATATTTGATCACAAATACGATAATTGCACAACAAATAATTTTATTATTTAATTAATTTCAATATTTATATCTTTTAAGCTTTCCTTTCGACGTACTTTTCCCAGTGATGCAATTTCTTTTACGAAATAATCAACATCCGTGTATACAGTTTTGACAGTCACTCCATGACGTCATCATACTCTAGATAATTTTGTATCAATGATAAGATTTATTTGAATAACCCGTTTTGGGTTGTCAGATTGATATTAAAATCAGAACATAGAATTTATTGTAGAACTAGTTTTAGAGGTCACATATAATATTAAACGAATAATGATGGATCATCCAAACTACAAGGACGAAACCGATTAGAATTTGTTAGGTAGGAAAGCTTAATATCAACTTCATTCGTACCAAAGAACCGGTTATTGGATGGTATTCTCTTGTATCTCACCCCTTGACAGAACAATACTATATTTAATCTAAAATTAGAATTAAGGATAGGAACGGATTATATTTAGATTTGTCTAGAATAGAAAACAGAAAAAAAACCGTTTGTGACAATGCTATTCAAATTCTGTTAAACACACGCAGTCTCATTTCCAACCGAATCACCCAAACCCTAAAAACAGTTGAAATAATCCAATTAATTTCCCAAATCCTAAATTATTAATAAATTAAAATTAAATCAAATCGATATGTGGAAATGGGGATTGGGTAAATGGGTTGGGTTAAATTTTCCGATGATCAAATCCAAATGTTTTAACCCGCCGATAATCCTTTTACTTACTATCTTTTATAGGAGCCATTTTCAAGTTTGGATAAATTAATTCACACTCTTCACTGGATTGTAATTAATATAAGTTTTTAAATCAAAGAAATTGATTAATTATTTAAGGCAGTAAAATTAGAACACGAACAAATTCTTCGATTGCTTGAAAACTAATAACAATAAATTGCCTACAGCGCCGTCTTATAATTGTCGAACCGGCTGCTGAAGAGCACAATGGAGAAGAGACAAGAATTGACAGTTGCCAATATGTAGGGTGTCCCAAGTTTCAGTCAACAATCAGATAAATTCAACTTCATGCAGTGACGAATTTCGGTAGTCTGGATAATTTTCAGAGCCTTCCTTTATTAATTTACTTCAATCAACAGGTTGAATTGAAGATTTCTTTTATGTACCTCAACTATGTTCATCTTAGAATAGTCACTTTGGGTGTGTCAATTCGGTCTAAAAGTGACAGATCGGAGTCCAAAATACCTAAATTACAACTATCCAACTAAAGATACCAGGGGTGTGCAGTCTGTTGCGCAGTAGGCGCAGAGCACGTTTTACTGAAATTATTTTATTTTATAACTTTGTCAATAATCATCAAATTTATCCAAAGCTTTTAATTAAAATATAATATTATTGAATTCATTAAAGCATTAAAGTTAAAAGCTTTGTGGAAAATTAAAATGTCTGCCGAAGCTTTAATGAATTGAATTGAATGCAAATTAGCTTGGCCCTTTCTTGAAAAATTAAGGTTTCGGCCTGAAATTTTGTATAAATATGTACTATCAAAGAGCTTTCGAGATTTTTCAAGCATGTTCGTGAAAAATTAAAATTTCAAGAAAGGACCGATATCTGGATAGAAAATAGATTTTAAAACCCAAAAAATTAAGTTTTAAACTTTAAGCTTACAGTGGGTTGATAATAAGTTCTTAACGAAAATTTCATATTTTATCTAAATTTAATGAATCAAATAGAAATTAGATTCTAAATTTAAAAAAAATTATATTTTAATTTTAAGCTTTCAACGAGCTATCGAAATTTGTTGAGCTTTTTTTTGAGAAAATTTGAAAGTTTGTTAAGGGATCGTTATCTGTATAAAAAATAGATGTTTAAACGTAAGAAATTAACTTCGAAATTTAGAGCGTTCGTTAAGCTTTTAATAGTTTGAATAAACTTTGTGCGGAAATTCCATATTTCATTTAAATTTAATGAATCGGATAAAAATTCGATTCCAAATTATATAAAAATACATTTTAATTTTAAGCTTTCAATGAGCTTTCGAGATTTTTTGAGGTTTTTTATGGGAAAATTTGAAACTCGTTAAGACATCGTTACTTGTATAGAAAAAAGATTTTAAAACGTTAAAAATAAGGTTCGGAAAATAGAGCTTTCCGGGAGCTTTTCAGTTCTTGCGGAGCTTTTGTACAAAAAGTTTAGTTTTGGTATTTTTGTATTTTTCCTCATCTAATTTACAAACATCCTGCATCATTACATTTTTTTGGATCTGAAGAAAATAACCGGGAAATCCAGATCCAAAGTCGAGATGTCCGATATTCAAATTTCTCGGTACGAGCCTTTACGAATTTCTGATATTTCTTATATAAATTTCAACTTTTCCGAAATATTTAATTTTTATATTTTTACCTAACTCTCAAAGCAACTTTCTGCGTTTTTACTTTGTTTTCCGGCCCAAGAAAATATAAAATTCTGCACACCTTATGGAGATATTGACCGCACGCCACTGAAAGATATATAGTATTTTTTATAATTTAAACATAACATTTATATTAGAATTCAAATTCAACGATTTTTTAATTGCTTAACTTAGAACAAGCTCGTTAGCTATATTGAGATCTGAAATTTGACCTTTTCGTCAACCGGTATGTATGTAATTAATATTAATACTAGTAATTTAAGTGTAAAACGCTTCTAGCCTTGGAGGAATACTTCTAGCAAATGTAATCTAAAATATAAATTTACTTATTTACTTATTTGGATACGATAGAGAATCAAACCGAATTGTTTAATAAATGAATAAAATAGGTGTTTGTATTGAACGGATTCAAAATCGTGATTAAATTCCAAATCGGTAAATAAAAGGTTTGGCATTGCTTCCGTTGATAAATGTGGATAAAATGTCTTAACTAATTGATGCATCATTACTGTATTATTTGTCTGTAAAATATTCATATTAAAATCGGATGATAAACTTGATGGCAATGCTAAATAAAGTTCGTATTTTTCGAGCGATTGAACCGCATTCATTTCATTGAAATCTAATATTAATTTCAATTTTTCACATAAATCATCGAGTGGTAAGCTACCGTATTCATACAAATAAAACCGTTTGTTTCTGTGATACTTTTGTCCAGTTTTTGGATCGGTAAACAATATTTTCGTACTGGGCGCATTGAAAAATGTTAACGGAACATTGTATATGTGACTGGTGACTAAATGAATATTTACACCGGATTGTTGTCGTACTTGTAGCAATTCTGATACATTATTTGCCATTGGGAATATTCCACCCTGATGGATGAATCCGAAAAATATTGTAAGTACAACATTTATCAAATACCAACATTTGATGCCATACATTTGACTATTTCTATCTTTTCTTTTCTTGTTAAATAGATTAGATAGATGTGACAAGAATAGTCCATGCTTAAGACGAGGAGCATATAGAAATACAATTGGTAATGTTATTGGAATGATGAACCGTGGTTCCTGGTGATTTATCATTGAGAATATTATTATTGGTACGAATATTGTACAATTCATTAGGGCTACTATTGATTGAGCACGGGGAAGATCTCGGTAATTAGCCCTTATGAAGCTATAAATAGAAATAATGTAAATTTAAATCAATTTAATCGTAATTTCAGATCTTACCTATAAATCATCACCGCAAATGTAATAATTGCTTGGACACCTAACACATTATACAGTAACGGGATGTTAACTACCATATGTAGATATTTAGGATGAATCCCATGCTGACCAGTTTTCGACGGATCAATATTATATCGAATGAAATTCAATGGTGTCACAACAAAATTATTAATTCCTAACTCGCCATATTCAATATCAGATGTCGTCAAATAACCGTAGTAAAATGAATCCATTGTAATGAACAATATTAAGGATGGCAATGCGGATAGAATAAGGACTAAACATCGTATATTAAAATCTAGAAAATTAACCGATTTCGTTCCCATTCCTCGAATTAACCAGAAGAAAACTATCGGCATTCCGTATATAAAAAATGTTGGACGGTTGAAAACCCCAACCACACATAGCGTACCGATCCAAAAACATTTGTTCAACGAATGTCGGGGCAACGCTGACTTTATTTTATGCCATTTCACTTTCTCTCCAATACTTTCCGCTTCATTATACTTATCCATTATGTATTCTGATTGAAATATTACCGTATTCGTGTGCACCATACATTCCGCAACCACATAGAGCAGTGCCGATAATAAGGCAATTTCAATTGTATTTGAAAATGTTCGGGTGCCATATATTAACATAACAAATGAACTGCCTAATGTTACCATACGCAATTCCTTTGGTTGATTGTACGATTTACATATTTGGTAAAGGCTTAGATCATTCACGAATGAAATTAAGCACATTATTAGTCTTGGGAATACTAGGAGTATGTATGGTGTTCGTATATTCCAATTCAGCAGATATTTAAAGTAAACGGATATGATTTTTAAAAAATTTAACGGTAATTTTATAGCGAAATATGGAACGACTATACTTCGGACGGGAAATGTTTGATTGAATTCCCATGTTCGTGTATGCTCCAAACTGAACACTTCACCTTAAAAATAAATCGAACTGTTGGTTAATGATTTCGATAGAAATATAAAATTTGAAAATCATTTCAGGATACTAACCTGTGATTACCTCAACACTTTGAAAGAACTCGTCCGGATGAATATACCCCGTCTGTGGTATGAACACAAGTATAAATCTGATAACAACGAATAGCCCATAAATATTTCCTAAGTTTGTAATTAAATTAATTAATTTATTATTATTTTCTGTTTGTTGTTTCTTCATATTATTTATTTATTTATAATCCATTTTATGATTGGAAATCGTTTATTTTGCCCGTTTTGCCATTATTCAACTGTCAAAGTTTTTAAACTTAATCTACGATTAGACTAGCTGCAGTTAGAAATACAATTGAATCCTCTCCCCGAATTTTTGAAATTCCTTGTAGGTATCTCACCAACCCTAATTGAATTTTAGGCGGCTTCAACTTAGCAAATTTCATCAAAAATCAATATACATAATAAAAGAAATCGTGGTTTCTATGTACCCGCCGACAAAACTCCGCAACCCACCCCCGCAGCCCCATGGGAGTTATGTGGTATAGTAGCCCCCCATCCCGCATCCATGAACAAGGTTTCGGTTTAGAACAGCGGGGGTGAGGTTCGGAGCGACAGTTGTCAAATGTTACATGTTGAATGTTAATTACAAAGAACACAAAATTGAAACTCAGGCCTTTTCTTTTTCAGGGAAAAACGGGCGGCAATTCTCAGAGGTAAGGTTTAATGCCCGATCGCCTTGCGATGTTCTACAAAGTTGAAGCCATGGCAAAGCCAAACAAATTTTTGCTATTAATTCATGATCAGAAATCTAAATTTTTCTCCCACATGGGGGCGACCTAGGTGTTCCTCAATCGCCTCAAAATTGCGTCTAATGTGAAACTAATGTATGGGAAAGTTGTTCGTTGTTGGCCCTAGGAAAAATGTTGGAAAAATCGCCGCCTGCCAATAGATGGCGCTGATGGTCAAAAATCAGTTTTCCCCCGGAAATAAATACTAAATGGGGTCGGACGTCATAGTGGTGCATCGGGAAGTTGTTCGTATGGTCGATATGGAGTTGGGAAAAATACCGGCGCCTACCGATAGATGGCGCTGATGATCGGGACCTTTTTTCCAGATTATGCATGGTGGTGGTAGTGGTGGACAAATTTGTTGCTCGGGTGTAGAAGGGGACACCCGAGAAAAATATAAGATAGGTGGCGATGCGTACAAAAATCTCGAGTTTTGCTGAAAAGTTTAGTAAAATCGCGTCCGATATGAAAACCGCGCACGACAAAGTTATTTAGTTTGCAAAAGTGCATCTCACAAAAATATACAGTAGGTGGCGCTGAGTGTCAAAAAACTGAAATTTGTCAAAAATTTCGCTTGAGTTGCATTGAATGGAAAGTTATGTACTAGAAAATTATTGCAGACATGATTGCCCATCCAATGATATGTAACACGGTATGTATATTGGTTAACCCGTTGAAAGGTTAATCGAAAATTTCCTGAAGTGATTGCAATTTGCATAGCATTCGATTGGCGTTGGAATTTTGGCGCTACACTCCTTAATAAAAAAGTTGGTTTCTTCATGCAAAAGAAGGTAAAAGGGTAGCTCGACAATTTGTGCGTCAATGGGACATTTTTGCCTTTGATCGTCGATTGCGAAAATTTTGTTCGACGGTAAAAAAGTTTTGTTCTATGAAAGTTGCGTAGACAGTTGCTTGCTCTACAAGACAAAATTAAAAAACTAGGAAAAAGTTAACCCTTTCATGCCTTTTGGACTGAAAATAGGTTTATCAGAAAATCACAAATTTTGACAACAACTGAGGTGGAGGTGTTGGGGGTAAGTTTAAATTATTCAGAAGGAGTTGGACTATGCTCGAACTAATGGAGCAATTACTTTTCTCCCCCCCCCCCTCCCCGCTATCGAGCTGTTTGGAAATAGATTATCAATTTTCAGAGCGAGAGTGATAGAAAGTGAAATAAATTGAATTGACATTTTTAAACGTTATAAGTTAAAGTGAATTGCTTAAGGTAGTTTACAGTGTATTAATTGGAATTTTAGTGTGTTATATAAAATTAATATTTAATAATACTAAACTGGTTACCTTTGGCCGAGCGAAGCGAGGGTAACCCCATTTAGTAGAATCTTAATCGCACAAATTCTTGATAAACAATCGCCGCTTCTAAAATCAGATTGGAAATTAAACTGTTGTGCCTGATCCCTCAGGCCGCCAAGCTGACTTTTCCAAAATCTAAAAACAATATTTATAAATAATTTTTAACTTAAAATCTTATTTATAGAATGGAAAGTTTAAAAAGATAATTCCATTAACGGCCGTTCTTAAATCGAATATAGAAAATGGATGACATCAACAAATGTAGAATATGTTTATTACACGGAAAGAAATTGGTAAATTTATTCGAAAATGTCCCCGATCCGCTCCAAACATATTGTGATAAATTGATTGCATGCATCCCTTCGCTATCTGTTTTACAGACCGATCCTTATCCACACTGTATATGTACGATGTGTTGTGGAAAATTGGATCGAGCCTATGAATTCTATCGGCTGTGTATCGAATCAGATTTCAAGCTACGGAATTTAGAGGTAATTGTTAAAATAGAAACAGAACCGAAACAGAAAGTACCGGGAGTTAAAGAACGGACAATCAATAAAAAACGGTTAGTTGTTGACCAATCGCAAGCTGTTAATAAATGTCGTCGAAATGCAGCCCGTTACGATGTGAATGGGAAATATATTCGAAGGAAACGTGAACCAAAATTTAAGTGTTCTGCATGCGGTAAATTAATGTTAGGAAAGTTTGCTCTTGAACAACACAATCGGATCCATACCGGTGAACGACCGTTCGTTTGTGAAATATGTGGGAAATCGTTTATCACACGGGGCGGTGTAAAAAATCACCTGGAATTGCACAATAAAAATCGAATTAAAAAATATAAATGTGGCGTTTGTCCTTATGAAACAGCACTCACCAATCAATATAACCGACACATAATCATCCATACCGACGAACGGCCATACGAATGTAGTGTTTGCGGAAATAGATTTAACAATCCAAGTACATTATTGAATCATAAGAAACATTTACATTCTACAAATTCGTTTAAAGTGGGTAAAAGTTATAATAATTTAATTTATAAAAATAATCTCCTTTATTCCAACAGTGTTATTATTGTGATGAAACGTTTCGTACGATTGGTGGACAACGGCGACACATCGTTCGTCACTCTGACACCTATTATGAATGTAAGGAATGTAAGAATCCGTATGCGAAGCATAAAGGTTTGATTGATCACATGAGGCGTTGTCATCCTGGCATAAAATGCCCATCAAAAAAGATTTCTTGTTTTAATAATAATTCTAAAAATTCAACATCAAGCTAGGTAATTTTAACTGTGGAAAAACAACGGAGTATCGTACCGCATGAATTGACCATTTCGGATTGATACCTGTAAGCAAATGGATGCATTAAAACAATTTCTAATCAACCTACGACGATTTCTTGAATTTTGTTGTGCAGTAAGTTGGGAATTATGATAATAGCTGGACAAAATATATTTGTTTTTTAGTAATTATATTAAATTAAAAATAAGTTGAATTTAGTTGCCGGTCTTGGCCTTCTTGGCGTCCTCAGGCAGAGTACTTCAGGGTGCCCCTATTGAATTGAACATGTGACTGTTACTAAACAAAAAGTCGAATATGTCCATGGAGAAAAGCAGTATAAAGTGTCGTTCGTTTTCTCTTTCCGAATTTGTCGGCACAAATCTTCCTTTCTCCACGAAATTCACCGAAAATGGCGGAAATAGGACTAGAAAACGGACAGCTAGACTTATTTGTAAACAATAAAGCTGAATATGTAATTATACAAAAATCGAAACGATATTCATTTATTTAATTAACGTTTAAAAGAAATTATCATTAAGTTGTGTTAGATTCTAGTGAAAGTACTAGTAGTGAGAGTGAAGATGATTTAGAGCTAATTAGAAAAAAGGAGTGAACGCATGAAACGTTTAGATGAAGATTTGGATAATTTTTAAAATAATCCTACCCAAAAGCCGCCCCGTAAAATTCCTAAGGTTGTGGATTATTTTTTTTTTTTTTTTTTTTTTTTGCCTCTTTG
>JANTOP010031115.1:0-26358 GCA_027564815.1 Symmerus nobilis | reverse complement strand
AAACATCACAGACGCTGTTGCATATATCATTTTGTTAAAAAAAGATAGCCGTATATAACTGAATGTTTCTGACTGTATACTGTATAAACTGATAAGAATATATCAATTATGTTTAAATGACAGAATGAGGTGAAACGACTCTGATTTAATGCCTACCAGACTTACAGGTCTCTCTTATGTAAGTTTAATTTCGTAATATTCGAAAATCTGACATTTTGATGGAAATTTGAATATTTTATAAAAGTTCCGAAATTTAATAAAAATCGAAATAGTTTTTGAAGTCTAAATGTTGAAAAAAATATTGAAATTCCAACGCTTCTTCAGAAGTCTGCTATAATTAAGATCTTCTCCGTTTTTACCGAAAAAATTGTTCAATATTAAGAAGAACTTTTGAAATTTGTTGTTTAATTTAATGAATTAATTAAAGAAAATCGATTTGATTATTTATTTCAATATAACGTTTGAAAAGTAGCTAGATTACTCACATATTTTCGAGATTTGTGAATTAATTCAGCGAAATTCTGATTCCATATATTACTTCCGGAACAATTCCCAGTTAATTTTTTTAAAAATCAGAATAAATTAATTTGTTCATTATTTATTTATGAAGAAATCTGTGTACATCGATTATCCCCGCCTCATAGAAAATTTTTGGAAAATTCCATAGAAATCGCTTTTTTGAGGTTATTTTAAAAATATAACTTGTTAGATAACCCCTTAAGGTTTTTATGGCATTATCTCTGTTAAGCCGTATCCTTAAATTATATGAAATAAAATTTTTAAATTTAAAATTATCGACAAAATTATAAATCTTTTCATGAAAAGTGGAGATTTAAAAATTTTGTTCGATGGAAAATCCCATCAAAATTCGGGGGTTAATTTTTTTTTAAATTTTGAGAAACAAATTTGTTCATTATTCATTGCAGAACAATTCTGCGTGATTAGATTTTCCACGTTCCAAAGAATATTTTGGGAAATATCCATATTTCCACAGAGTGCCCCGAAAAAAATGAAAGTTACAAGCAAAATCGTAGATTTTGCAGATATATTTTCATATCTTAAAAATCCATGTTTGACTTCATTTAAAAAATATAACTTGTTACATAACCCCTTAAGATTTTTATGTCATTATCTCTATTAAGCCATCACCTTAAATTATTTTAAATAAAATTTAGAAATTCAAAATTATCGACGAAATTATAGACGATTTTCTCGAGAAGTAGTGATTTAGAAATTTTGTTCGATGGAAAACCACACCGAAATTCGGGGTTGATTGTTTTGAAATATTGAGATAGTAAATTCAGGGTTTTCGACTCCTTAAGAAAATTTCAGTTTTCCACCAGACTGTCAGATAGATTCGATGAAAGTAAAGCTTCGATTTTATTCGATGCCAAAATATAGATGAAACTAAAACGTTTGAATTTTTTTTAAAATAAAATCTCTTTGCTAAAAACTATATTAAAAAAAAATTTGCCATAATTAGATTAAAAAATTTTTTTAAAAAATATTTTTTTTTAAGTTTTTAGGGAAATTTTTTAACAAATTATCAACTTACAAGTCGATTTTTAATTATATTTTAGAAATAAAGTTGGTAGAGCAGCCCCTGAGCTTAAGGTCCATACATCACATAAATTAAATCCAATTCATAAATTTGAAGATTTAAAAAATTCCGGAATATTATGACAAATTTTCAAAAATTTTCCAATTACACCCTAAATCGACCCCCCTAAAATCAGGGGGTTATTGTTCTAATAAAATTAGTTCTGCAAATTGCTCCCTGTAGCCATAGGTTTAATTGAACATATTTCCAGATTTTTTA
Source organism: Symmerus nobilis (assembly GCA_027564815.1). NCBI lineage: Eukaryota > Metazoa > Arthropoda > Insecta > Diptera > Mycetophilidae > Symmerus > Symmerus nobilis. Next base: position 24,539 of record JANTOP010031115.1, on the reverse strand, counting down.
ATTCTTTATGACAATTTTTCGGAAATTTAAGTATTTTTCCAATTTGGTAGAAAAATAAAAAAAAAACTGCAAGAAAAATCATATCAAAATGTTACGAAATTAAATTTTGTATATCAGCGATGGTAATTACTGGCAAAAAAGTTACAAATTAAAATGATAAAAGCCCAAAATTAGAGTTAACAATTTTAAAAAATTTACAAGAAATTTGAAATTAGAAATTTGATTAAAGATTCTTTATAAAATAAATCTAACATAATATTTTAACCACAATTAATTCATAGATTTTTATCGGTTTTCCACCCCGAATTTAACAAACAGTAAGTATACCTGAGATACAAGCCTGCATGCTTTTTAAATCATCTGACAGATTTCGAAATTCGTTTACAAATTTAAACTTAGAACGCACCGAGGGTAATTTGGAGCATAAGGAGAGAGCATAGTTGTTATTCTCTATGACATAGCAAGAAACATATGATGAACTTCCTCAGCTCTGTTTATATAAAGCTTTTTATAGGAATGATTTGAAAAGAGGCGATTAAGGACTTTTATTTGGCTCGGTCTCCATAAAGAGTGAACGAAGGAATTGGGTGTTACCATGAGCAGTGTTGCCATTGTCTACAAGTAATTTCTAAAATGGAAAAAATTTTGGAAATCTCTAAGAATCATTTTCGTTGGAGTCAATCATTCCAATGGATCATTCGGAATCATTCAATTTCTTCCAACATTTTTTACATCAAATATTTTCTTAGCCAACGTTTTCTGTAAAAAAAATGTTTGATCTGGGTGCACGCACAAAAGGTGCGCGTCTAATTACCTTAGCACACCATACACCGGCTACACTTACTCACAAGCCATTCGGAACTAAAATTAGTCAGTAAGAAGGCTAAAGAAATTTTGTGGCGCCAGTTAGGCATCTCTGACTGAACATGAGGACAACTTTTTCGATCAAATTCTTTCTGTCATAGGCGCCACACCTCTACCTTTATTTTAGTGTAGGCCTAATCAATTGATAAAGCGGTCTGTATGACCTCGCCCTATGTCAGAGTTTTTCTGGCCGCTGAATCAACTCTCTCATTTGCCGGTAACCCGGAGGCACCCGGAAATTCTGATATCACAGTTTGCTGAAGTTGTCATAAGCTCATTTATTTCTTTTATTAAATGATTACATGAATTGTTCGGTATGACCGCACAGCCAGGGTCAAGACTATTAGTATTGCAACTTTAATTAATTTACGCTTAATTGCCATACATACAGCTGTAAATTTGTTGCTGAAAGAGGACATCATTCGCATTACAAGTTTTGCCCGATCAGGTGAATCCGGAGCAGAGATATCCAGGAGATATTGAGGGATCAGTTGGTTGATATGAAAGCTGTGCACAACCGTGTTGGATTAACTCTTCGTTGAAAGAGACACTACATTTCATGGGGCGAAAGCTTTCTTTAGGCCTGAAATGCCAAAGAAATCGGTTTCAATTGTCATATTTTCCGGTATCTGAAGATCTTTTGTAGGATGAGACAAAATTTCTGATAGAGTGAGGCATAGTACTTACGTACTTTTCCACACCGTCTTAAGGTGTGTTTCAACGGGTTATCATAAAAAATTTTACATAATTCCCTCCCAGTTAGGTATAAAGCTCTCAACCACGGAGGTATTTCACCAGCTAGTGAGTAAATTACCTGGAAAGGCGTAGACGGGGTGAAACCTAGGCATTTCCTTAGCGTAGCATTCTGGATGGTCCCAATTTTTTTAAGTGCCACTCTTTGACGCATTTAGTATGAAGGCTTCGAATATTCCTACTTTAGACTTAAAAAGTGTCCTGTACAAGTTCATTACATGTTTTGGGTGAACACTTTCTCTGGTCTGCAGGGCATAATATTCTGAAAAGTTTTAAGGCTTGTGTCGGCAGGCACTCTATGAGAGCTGCATATTTGGTTGCTTCGAAAAGTCCGCCACACTACAAATGGTGATGTTTTCTAGTTCTCATCTCGATATTTCCATGATGATTGATTTTTTTATTTGGATTTATTGTTAAGACTTCTCGCGATTTTAAGAAAACAGTTTATTTCGAATATAGAATTACACTTTTTAAAATTGTTTCTTTCAAAATATGCGTGAAATTGAAGGATTTTCATGCAATTTCGTAGCTTTTATAAACTTGTACAATTTCTTGGGCAAAATGCTAAAATTTTTGGAATTTCTAATTTTTTGACATTGAAAACTAATTCGATAGTCAATTAAAGGTTTATTCCAGAAGTTTTAACTTTATATTCTTCTTGTAAACCATTACTTCAGACTATCGATTCCCGAACTTTTTCCGACTTTCCTCGTTTTTTCCCTAATATTTCTAACATTTTACTAGCTTATTACCGACAGTTTTTCCTCCATTTCCGACCATTCTCGAATTCCCGAGTTTTTCCCAACCACAGCTGACACTTTAACGACCTTTATATCCTGACTTTATTCGACTTTTTCTGTAACATTCCCAACTTAATTCCATTCTATCTATAATATATTAAAAACATTGTCAAAAATGTTGAACGCAATAACGGCGGATATTGCAATACTATATCGCCTATTTTTGGCACTTGGTATGAAGAATTATATTTTTTTAATTTCAATTAATTTCTTTTATTCATTAAGAATAATTATTTATTATTGTAGATTACAATCAATAGACAGATGCCATCCTTAAATATATTTTAATGAGGACGTTAGCCATTGCTTGCAGCAACCCATATTACCAGCCGGACGGAAAAATTGTATTCGATCATGAATTCGGATTTTACTTATTCATATATCTGCCATCTATACCAGAGGAAATTTAAACGATATTTTCAATTAGATTAAATAATTAATTACATAATATTTTTATTCCATTTTAATTCTTAATTATTTGTTTAATACCGTGGATCGGTCGTTCTACCGATTCTTAGTCCTTTGGTCTTTTTAAAACTTTTGAGGAAGTGCTAACATTTGAATTATTCGATTAATAACTTAATTAAAATTCATAGAGAGACCCACGTTGAGACCGGTCTGCCTTAGCTGGGTTCCAATGTATTTTCCATTTTCTTTGGAAAAATTCTCAAAATTTAACTTACTGAAGAGGTCGTGTTACTTCTCGCTAAATTTCTCTAAAAATTACAATTTGAAAATCTCCGGAAAATTGGATAATTGAACGGTTCGTTATTATTGAGAATCTAACTTACTGAAAAATGGACAAATCAGACAATTTGGTGAATACTCCAGTTAATGAAAATTCGGTGATCTGAATATTTTACGAAAATCGGGAATCTTAATTTTAATAAAAATTTGAATATTTCGTAGAAATTCGAACACTTCATGGATATTAGGAAATTGGGAAGATGTGAAAACCGGAAATTCATTGCTATTCAAACAACGTGAAACATTTTCCGATTGTCCTAAGTGGATCCTAAATTATCTGCTTTTCATCAAATTTCACTAATTTAAATTTTTATAAATTCGTCTTAATGTTTCCCCATAATTCTATGAAGCTTTCGGATGCGATCATTTGTTTTCTCCGATTTCATGCAATTTTTCGATTTTCATATATTTTCTACAATTATTTTTCTAAATTGTTTAAATTTTCTCAAATTTCTAGATTTTATATTTACGAGTTGTTGTGAAAATGGCCAGATTTTAATAAAATTATTCAAAATAAGATTTTTAAATTACATTGTTCATCTCTTATCCTCTTTTCGAATGTGTAAAGTTCACATTTCTTAAGGGAGGGATGTGACACACCGAGTCTAACTACATCTTAGGTACGCAGTGATGTTCATTCAACATCTCAATAAGGTGTGCAGAATTGTATGACTCCTTTCTTTGCATGCCGAATATTTTCATCGGCCGGAAAAAAAAAAATGTAAAAACGCAGAAAGTTGCTTTGACAATTAGGTAATAATAATACAAAAATTAAATATTTCGGAAAAGTTGAAATTTATTTAAGAAAAATCAAAAATTTGTAACGGTTCGCACTGAGAAATTTGAATATCGAACATCACGACATTTAATCTGAATTTCCCGATAATTTTCCTTGAATCCAAAAAAATGTAATCACGCAAGAAGTTTATAAATTAGTTAAGGAGAAATATAAAAATATAAAAACTTAACTTTTCATACAAAAGCTCTGCAAAAAGCTTCCCAGAAATTTTCCGTACCTAATTTTTTACGTTTTAAAATCTACTTTCTATCTAAATAACGACCTTTAAACAAAATTTTAAAATTTCTCAAAAAAAGCTTCGAAAATTTCGAAAGCTCATTAAAAGTTTAAATTAAAAATGTGATTTTATATAATTTGAAATCTAATTTTTAACCGATTCATAATATTTAGATAAAGTACGAAGTTTTCGCTAAATTCTTTCTCAATTCATTGTAAGCTAAAAGAAAGCTCTATGTTTGCAACTTAATATTAAGTTTTAAAATCTACTTTCTATCCAGATATTTTTATTATAGATTTTAATTTCCCACGGAATATTTTTTAAGGTAAAATGACGGATTTCATTTAAATTTAATTATTGGATTAAATTAGACACCATACCGCCTAAAATAATATTTTAATTGAAAGCTTTCGATGAGCTTTTGAAATTTTCTTAAAGCTTTCCAAGAAACTCTTCAATTTCACTGATTTTAAATTATTAGGATGGAAAATAAATTTCAAACCGTATAAACTCTTATCCGAAACGATACCTCCACATCGATGGAGAGTATAAAGACTTCAAGTACCACATACCATATACTTCTTGTATAAAGAGAGCGAAGAAATAGTTCCCAGGGTATTCATAGCCTCTTAAATTATTTTTAAAGATACAAACTATAAGTACTGTTCAAAGTGGTTAAACAAACCCCACCTTTATTTATTGAATTGAATTACATGCCTATTATAATTCATCTATAATACAATCCACTTTAAGAAAGAATACGACGGTAAAACATTACATCAATACTAGCTAATTATGAAAGATAGAAAGTAATGAAGTAACTGTATAGTTAATGTTATTTAATGTTATTATTACCAATACCAGAAATGACCGTTTCTTTGCGTAATCATCTTCTAAAAATGAAGAACAGCCATAGGTAAGATATTGCATATTCACATTACCTGATGCATAACACAATAAACAATGTAAGAGGTCGACAACACTCTTGTTTTTATTTTGTTATGTAAATAGTTGTAATATCGATGGATGAGATGGTGAGGATTAGCATAATAGTGTTATGTATAACAACGTGCGGCTGGCATAATTATTCGAAACAAGTTATATGGCACCGATGACGGTAAATCAAGTATAATAGTAAATTACTATAATTAGTGGATAGAGGTGATACAATGAAAAAAAAAAACCACTTGGTAATTAATTGTGTCGGATTTATAATTTGTCTTAATTTGGGTCGATTACTTTAGGAACTTGTTGAATGATGTGAAGTCTCGAGAGATATTTCTAGCCATAATTAATTTCAATTTCTTTATTTCCATTCCAGTGTCCTAATATTTCCGCCAGTAAACAACTATCGTCGATTTCTGATACACAAGATATGTGAGAACCTACAGTCAATCTATGACGTTGCCACATTTTCAATTGGTCAAGGATTTCAACGACGTACGGTCATATGCTCAAAGAAGCACTTAGCGTTAAGGTAAAATTTTTAAAATAAAAAAATTATACAAAACCGATTTATGATAATCCAATTTTTACAGAAACGAGAAATTTGATGAACAAAAATTTCGCCGATCGAGCGAAATCAATGATTTTACGATCAGTGATTCATATTTTAATTTTCGAAAATACTCACAGAAGCGAATCCAATCGAGTGGGAAAAGTTCGTCGGAATTAAATCGAAAAATGGGAATTGAAAATAATAATTATACAAGTGATGGATGTCCAATACAAAAATGTAAGTATTATTGTAAGTACCTCACCTCTAACCATATTTGAATTGGATAATAATTTATAATTTAATTTAATTATTAACTTCGATTTGTTTTCTGGTTTTAAGACATAGTAACTATTTATCTTGAATAGTTAATCGAATTATTATTTTTTATTTTTATTTGTAACCACTTAACAAAAATAATAGCGTATAACGAGAATTGCATACAATATGTATTATGTTTTTAATTGAGTAAGATTACCATAAAATTAAATTTAAAGAAAAAGTTCCAGTTTTATTTTATGCTCTAGTTTTGTCGTATTTTGTCGTTATGTAATTTTATACAAATTGCAGCAATTTAATTGTTAGACTGGAGTGTTGGTTTATGGGAAAGACCAACTTGATTTAATTTGCATCTTTTTTTTTATTTTTGATCTGATCTGATCTGATTAAAAATTCTTTTAATTAAGATGAATATGAATTTTTAGAAAATAAGTATTACTCACCAACATTAACCATAAATAAAAATCTACAAATTATCAGAAAAGTGGTAATCACTCCACACTAAATTGTACAGGTATACCTATTCTTAATATATATAAATATCTATGAATATATAATCTATTAAATATATTTAAATTAATGATACATTTTATATATTATCCTTCTACTTTTATTTTGTTTTGTTCTACTGAAACTGAATAATTTATATTTCTATTCAGTGAACCAGGTCGTATTATATTTTTCAGCGAAGTATTATTTACCTAAAATACCTAATACACTGAGAGAATTTATCCTTGCAAAAAGATTGAGGTTTTGCAGTTGCTCATGTATTTGGAATCAACATTGGTTCGTTATCTATAGATTTTGGTGGATAACTATTTGGTAGAATTCTTTTTGTTGTTTGTGTTTTCTAAAATACTTAAAAATATTAAAAAATATTTGAGGCAAACTAAAAATATGGAAAACAATTATTATAAAGGGTCCTAGTTATGGTACAACTTTCGGAAGAAGCTCAGCCAACCGAATTAGAGACGATGGTTTGAGAACATAATATAAGAAAATATTCTCTACAAGCAAAAATCTAGGAGAATTAATCTGAATTATATTGAATGATGATTAACTCTCCAATTTGTTAAATAAATTTGCTTGTGGAAGTAGTACTTAAGTTTATATTTAAGATAATTAAGATAATAAAGGTAAATTTGTCAATTATAATATATAATAGATAAATAAATTATAATTGAATTAGAATTAGATTAAATAAAATAAGAGAAATTAATTAGTAAAATTAGAAACCATAAAAAAAAATTTTTACACAAAAGAAAATTCATTTGACACTTGATGAATGGACGAGTTTCAAAAATGTATTTGAATATTAATCTACAATATTCGAACGGAAAATGATCCCGGCAAATCCGGCTGTCTATTAGTTAGTCCTTAACCTAGAATTCTAAAATTTGGCTTATTTATTTATGTAGTTTCTCTAAGAAAATTTCGAGTAATTAAAATCTTAAATTGACTGAACGCTTGATGTGGTAAGATTACTTAAAAATTGTTCAAATTCCAAATATACAGACACAAATAAATTATTCTTTAATATTAAAATGAAATTCCGTCTTGTTGGGTCATCTATTCACGAGTTCCAGCTCTTTCCTAAAAAAGAAAACGTTTAATTTCAAATTTAAATAAATAATTTAAAGAAAACTTACAATTGGTGGTAGTAATTTCGTTTCTTTTATTTTTATCATTTATTATTGTTATTAATTTATTAATTGGTTAAATTTTAAAATTCTGCTGAATGTTATATTAAATGTTTATAATTATAATAAAAAATTCTGGAAGTCAAGAAGTTCTTTAACTCAAAATTATTTCTATCCCAAATACTCAACTACTTGAAAAACATTCAAAAAGCAGTAAAAAATTGTAATTAATGGAGAAATTCTCAAATTTAATAAAAATCTAAAAATTGTTAGCAAAAAAAAGTCGAAAAATTGATTAATTTTCCAAAAACAAATTTTTTAAAAAAAATGTTGGTTCCATTTAGAGTTCCATTTCAAGAGTTTGCGGAAAGAATTGTACTCCAATCTCCTCACTTTACCCTTTTTCATTTCTCGTAATCAGATTTTACGGTTCCGTAATAGAATTTTCGAGAAATTTAATTTTTCCGTGAACAAGTCAGAGACATTCTATAAAAACGATTTTTTATCCAAAAAATTGATTATTCTTCTCCACAACAAAAGTGTGATTTTTTCAAAAAAAATCTTTTCACTAATTACTTAAAAATATTTTGGGATCATTGGATTACCAGTTTAAACAAAATTCCTTCCAACGAACGAATGAAAATCGATTGAATTTATTGGTTTTTTATACCAGGTGGCTCCATTGATGTGATGGTGTATGTTCAACTCACTCTCATTTGTGACCGCACGCTCACAACGGTCCTAAAATTTGTGCGCACACTCTTTGATATTTCTGTTGTCAGCGATGAAAGTCAGTTTGATGTGCACATTCGCGTTTGCAAAATGTGCGACTTAGAAATAAAACGAAATTTGGTGATTGGCTTACATTTGGAAGGAAAAAAAAACATCGAAATTCGCCGAGCCTTGCCGTATTTGAATTTGACCGAACTTTTTGTGTACCGAACTATCAAACGATTCAACCAGACTGGCAGTATCAAAAAACGCTACTGTGGTGGCCGCTAAGCAACAGTCGTAGTTCATAATAACGTTGAAAAAGTGCGTAAGCAGTTGAAGAGGAATTCTGAACGCAGCGCACGAAAACTCGCCGCTGAACTCAATATCAGCAGAAAGAGTGTCGGCAAGATATTGAAAACCAAGTTGAATTTGAAGACTTTCAGGAAGTATACATCACAAGAACTCAGCGCGAAGCATATCGAAAAAAGATTGGAAAGATGCCGTCGAATGTTGACCATTCGCCGCCGAGGCGAGTTACCGAATTTGGTTTTCTCTCATGAGAAAACTTTTTGCATTGAACAATATGTTAATAATCGTCAAAACGATCGTGTGTGGCTAAAGGGACGTCGTATGGATCCATTTGGACGATTTGAGAGGTACTCGGCGGCAAGGAGCTGCAAAAATTATGGTTTGGGCGGCAGTCACCGAAAATGGTCGATCTCCGCTCGATTTTATGCCAATGGGTCGCAATGAAGTAAAAATAAATCAGAAAGTTTATCGCGAAAAGGTGTTAAAACTTGCTCTGTTGCCGTGGGCACTTGAATTCGATTCAGAGGCATGGACGTTCCAGCAGGACTCGGCACCGTAGCACAAAGCTAATGGTACGCAAAATTGGCTGAAAAATCACGTTCCAAAATTTATCGATCGTGACCTGTGGCCAATTCTCCGGATCTGAATCCGCTGGATTATTCTATGTGGGGTATTTTAGAGGCCAAGGCGTGCGCTACAAAACATAGCAACTTCGACTCTTTGAAACGTTCTCTGGAACGAGAATGGAAGAATCTGGACCAGGAAATCGTGCGGCGATCATGCAAATCGTTCTTCAAGCGACTTCGACCGGTAGTGAAGGCCAAAGGCGGATATATCCAAGAGGACCAACGCGATAAATAAACTTTGTAATCTCTCTTTTCATGTGAAAAAAACGGAAATAAAAAATTTTCTCGAACAACCGAGTTATTTAATTTAAAAAACCCATCACTTCAATTGCGCCACCTGGTACAAGTCGGGTTTTGACTAGATTTTAAAAACAGTATATTGGGAATGTACCCGGGGATTTTTATTATATTGATAGATCACCGACGTTGTCGCCTATTTGAAACAATTTAAATTTTCCGGGAAATTATAAGTGTTTTATTGTAGTCACCGTTTTTCCTGTACACCTGTATATAATATAACTCCTACAAAATCAGGGGGTACATTTTTCGAGAAAGTTTGATTCATAATCTCTTCTCTGTACCCTTAAGTTTAATTTTGCATCTTCAGATTTTCCGATTCTTTAAAAAAATTTTCCGAAAATTACTTGTTTGGAATTATGAATTAGACATTTTTTTTAAAAATCGGATTTAAAAAAAAAAAAAATTTGGAAAATACCTTGAAAATCAAAACATTTTATTAAAATTGGAATTTAATTTTGGATTTATAATTTTTCGATCTTCAAGAAATTTTTCAATTTTCATAAATCTTGGGATAGAAAGCTTCGAATATTACTACTAAAGATTGCTCTTATGCTATAAACACACTAAAAATGTTCGATAAGATTGAAAAGTATTAGTCTGAGTCTGATCAGACTTTATGGTATCAAAAACAACTCAACAAAAACCGACCCAGTTTTAATTTAATTAGTGGCGTGCAGTCTAATGCGCTGAAGGCACTGAGCACACTTGAAATATCAACAAAATCGTAACCAAATTTTTATTACTGGAAATTGCTAGTAGTCCTAACAATTTAGAATCAGTGAAATTGAAGATTTTCTGAAAAGCTTTAAGAAAGTTCCAAAAACTCATCGGAAGCTTTTTATTCAAATATTATTTTAGGCAGTATGGAATTTAATTTTTGTCCCAATAATTAAATTTAAATGAAACGGATTTAAGGCAAATTATCATGGAGGCATTCATTGTCCTTGTTTGCCTTTTCTTGAAAATTTCATCTATCGGCTTGAAATTTTGCATAAATATATGCTTTCAATGAGCTTTCGGGATGAAATTTCGTGGAAGGACCGATATTTCGATAGAAAATAGATTTTAAAACATAAAAATTAGTTTCGAAACTTACAGCTTTCCTTGAGCTTACATTGGATTGAGCGAAAATTTCATATTTTATCTAAATTTAATGCATCGAATTAAAATTTGATTCCAAATTATATAAAATGGACTTTTTAATTAATTTAAGCTTTAAATGAGCTTTCGAAATTTTAAAGCTTTATTTTGAAAAAATTTGAAAACTCGTTACAGGGTTGTTATCTACATAGAAAATAGATTTATAAATTTAACAAATTAAATTCGAACTTGGAGTTTTCTTTGCAAATTATTAAATTTGGATAATTTCACTGCGAAAATTTATATTCATATTACATTTAAATGTAATGAATGGGGTAAAAATTCGATTCCAAATTATGTAAAAGACATTTTATTTATAAGCATTCAATGAGCTTTCGAGATTTTTGAATATTCTTTTTAGGAACATTTTAAATTTCGTTAAAGGATCGTTATCTGGATAGAAAATATATTTCAAAACGTAAAAATTAAGTTTGGAAAATAAACCATTCTGAGAGATCAAAATGAGATTAGAAAGCTGTAGGGATTGTTGCTTAAAACCAATATAATTAACGGTTGAAGCACTGGGCGCAAAAGATTAATCTTGTTCTCATAATATTGAAATCGTAAGGGGGTGTTTTTTTTAATTAAATTAATTCGTATCTGTCGGTGTCTGTCGCATGAATTTATTGATTCAATATAATTTACGTTGAAAAACGCTGAACTCAGATTTGACAAATTATAATTTGAGATTTATGTGTTGGGAGGTATGCTCTTTACCTCAACCAACTTTCATTCATTTTCGTCGATCAGTTATCGATATATTCAATTGGGAATTTTAGGAATCCAATGGAACCTACCAATTTTTTTTAAGATTTCAATGTTGGGAGGTTAGTTCTTAACATCCACAAACTTTTATTAATTTCTCTTGATCAGTTCTCGAGATATTCAATTGGGAATTTTGCGAATCCAAAGGAACCTACCAATTTTTTTTTTTAAGATTTCAATTTTCTGAGATTAGTTCTGTACAACCACCAACTTTTATTAATTTCTGTGTATTAGTTATCGAGATATTCAATCAGGAATTTTACTAATCCAGAGGTCCCTACCAGTTTTTTTAGATTTGAAATTATGAGGTGAGTTACTTACTTTAATCAACTTTTAGTCAATTCTGTTGATTACTTACCACAATATTCGATTGAGAATGCTCGTCTGCTCGTGCTCCTCAACATAAATTGAATTTTTACCTAGCCGAACGATTCCTACGCCACAAATAAGTACCAGAATGACCTAAAGTAGGCATAAACATTTTACAGAAATAACTAAAATTAATTGATCGAATTTAAACCTTTCTGTAAGCTGTTATGTAATTTCGTCCCCGGTTCCAGGACGTCATGGAAATGAATTACCGTCCGTTGACGAAAAAATTCGATATTTAAATTTTAAGTTTACCGTGCAATTGTGCTGCAACGGCAGCATCCCCAGCTTGAAATGGTTGGAAATTTTTTAAACGTTCAACAGGTGCTAACGAGGGAGGCTAGCTCAGTTGCCTTTCTAATTGACTATTCTCAGATATTTCTGACAATTTTCAGACTGTCATGAAATTTTTGAGCGATCACTATATTCGATTTCCCAATCAATGCCCGAAATTTTCTGAAATTTGATCGTCCTTTTCTTGAAATAATCATGAATTTTCACCAATATCTCTCGGATTTGTCTAAACTTTCAGACGAATTCAAATAGTTGCTGAGATATTGTTCATGATTCCAAATATTAACAGGTTCGATAAAGTTGCGAAAAATAGGCGGAAAAATCAATCAAATTCCAAATATAGGCCAAAAGTATACAGGTAAAAAGTGAAAGTCAGGAAAAATATGGAAACGTGAGATAAGTGCCGAAATTCTCATAACTTCTTTCATAACTTCTTCCTGACTTTTAATAGAATTTTTATCTAACTTCTGCCGACCCGTCCTCATTTTGCCCATATTTATCCTGATTTTCAGACCTTGGACCCACCTTTACGCATTTCTCTAACTATTTTATAATTTTCCTTAATGTTCCTGACTCTTACGAGCTGTACCCAATTTTTCCGAATTGCCTCGACATTGAACTGAATTTTTCGAACTATTATCGAATTTTCCAAGTGTATCAGACTTTTTCGGACTTATTGATAGCGATTTGCTATATATTTGGAAGGTTCCTTCCATGATCCTTTTATAAGGAGATTTAACGAAAGAAGTAAACGTTACAGGACCGCTATATCCCCTCGGCTTACGATACATTGTTAGTGTTGAATATAGAATAAAAATTATATGTTTAATTGAGGATGAAATTGTTTAATTTCGTAATTTCGACTAGGAAAAAACTTTCTCTTTGCTAAATTTAAAAGAAGTAGTTTGGCAAGTTAAGTTTAATAGTAAATCGTCTAGACTTTTTGTTATCGATTTAAGATTGCCATTTGGAATGAATATCGGCTCCAGAAATATTCCAAAAATATTATCAGTCAAATTTCGCAGATATTAATATTAATTTAGCAGAATCAATTAGTTAGCATGACGAAATATTGAGTAAGATAATTAAGTGGGCAAGAGATTTAAATATAACGTTTAATAGTATTAAACTACAATACAGAAAAGAGTTCTCTTAAAATCTTCAAATTTCGTAAGAGGATTGTTATCTAGATAGAAAATCTACAATACACAATTATTTTCGTAACTTTAAGCATTCCTTGAGCTTTAATGGTTTGGGGACATTTTCCGAAAATTTCACATGCCATTGAAATTGAATAAATATGATAAAAATTTGATTCCAAACAAAATAAAATCAATTTTTAACTTTAAGCTTTCAAAAAGCTTAGACTTTTGACACTTTTCTGGGAAAGCTTCAAATTTCGTTAAACGATCGTTATCTAGATAGAAAATACATTTCAAAACGTACACAATTATTTTCGTTACTTAAAGCTTGCGTTGACCTTTAATGATTTGGGGGAGCTTTTGAGAAAATTTAATAAATCGGATAAAAATTTGATTCCAAACAATATAAAATCAACATTTAATTCTAAGCTTCCTAAGAGCTTTCTAGACTATTGACATTTTTCTTCGGAAAGCTCCAAATTTCGTTAAAGGATCGTTAGCTATATAGAGAATACATTGATTTATCGTTAAACATTCGAAATTTATCGTATAGCTTTGCAGCATTAGCAACTTGTTGAAGCTTTGCAAGTTCAAAATTTGAAAATACAATTTAGTTATGAATTAGTTGACTATATTATAAACTGGAATTAAAATAAATTAAATAAATAAGTTATTATGAACCTAGCATTTTTCATTTTCAAAATCGGATCGTAGTATAATATTAAAATATTATTTATTAAATTATTCATTATTAGTCAAATTTATTTGGATAAATAAAAACACTTGTCTTGTCTACTTTTCTATAACTAAACAATTTCTCAATTTGCAATCACTTTTCATTGCGGAATTTCATAACTTACCTATTAAAATACCCATTCATAGAGACTCTTAACCTTGATTTCACAAAAAGTATATTTTTGAAAATATTACAGCAAGTTGTACTAGGTCAGTGAAAGAGGTAGATCAAATTAGCTACAAAGATAAAAAAATCAAATTAGTTAATGGCCTCTGTATCTTTAATGTAACGTTTTTAGGGTAAGGCGAGTGGAGAGGAGAACGATTATCCACCAAATGTTCGCTAAATGTTATTTCCGTGTATACCTTCAATTTTCAAGTATCACTTTCCGATAAGCATCGAAGCAATAAATGTATCTGGCAGTGTATAGAACATTAGGTGTGTGTATTTGACTGAATGTTAAAATGATATCGGAATTTCGAAAAATAGGATATAACTAACAATAAGTATGGTATTAGATATCCTTTTAATCCCATTCCATAATATGATTTTTCCCTTTATCATTTCATTGGTATAAAAGCTACTGAACTTAAGGTTTACATAATATTTTGACCATTCAATTTTCAACACTCCTTTTTTGTCTGTTGTAATGTAAGTGTTTCTAGGTCAAATTAATTTTTTTTATTATTATTCAACTATACGTACTTTGCATTTATTAACCTACTTTTATGTGCAATTATTACATTTATATTTAAGAGGAGAATAAAAGTAAAAATTGGCACATATCGAAAACAATACCTAAAAGCGGCGCCCCAAGCTTTAGAGCATATTTTACCAATATCAAAGTCAAAAATATATTTTTGATTTATATTATTTTTCTTTATTCGTTTCGATACAATGGTGCATTTAAATTCATTTATTAAGTAATCTTTTTATATCAAATTTTTTTTTTCATTTTCGATGGCCTTTAATGCATAATTCATGTAAGATGACTTGTTCATGTTCATACAACGGACCTTAAGTTAGGGTTGGCAGGTATAGATAGATTCAGGTAAATTTTGAATAAAGTGTGGTATCAGATGCATTAAATTAAAATAAACCCTACAAAATTAAGAGAGGCCGGACGTTCGGAAAAGTAAGTAATAATATTTGAAATTGCAAATTTATTTATTTTATTAATAATTTATTCTTTTAGAAATGTTCCAGAAAGAAAATAAAACGGGAATCGGTATCAGCTATTTATGGAATGTAACCTTGCAGATTTGCATACGGAACTTCAGTAGATATTAATTTGAGACATTTTCTCCAAATCTCTATTTCACGTTGTATATGACACCTATACTGTCCCAAAAATTCTGCAAATGAAAATTAATAATAAAATAAATTAAAATTCTATCTTTATGAACGGGTGAATGGAATTGTTAAAGTAGAACGATCTTATGTATTTCCTTAATTCTTAAATCTTTTCTTTTTTTTATGTTAATTTTTGAAATTGAGGAAATAAACCGGTTTCCTATTTAAAACCGTTCTAAGAACCCTAATATGGGTTAACTCTTAACCGATAGTTTCCGTCTTCTCTATACTGGTTCAATTTTAAATATGAATTTTATAATTCAAGTAAATGGATTATATACTTAGCAAGCCTAACCACATCCATAAAATTTGTACGTGCAAAATATATAGTCTTGCGACCATAATATCTTACCTCAATTTTATTCACAAGTCGTATACGTGCCCGTATACGTTCAAAATGTGTTACAGTAGTTTCGTCTGCATTACATTAATTTTGCAGTAAATATTAAAAAATTATTTCGATTGAATAATATTTAATTAGCTGATGATGTAAGAATAAACTCGTTTTTGGTTTAACATTTTTACGGACAATCGATTGAGAGTCTGTGTAAACGCTGTCGGATTTTTCCGATTAAGATTATTTATTTTGTATCGTATTTTTCAATATAAAATGAGCTCTCCATCAAATCGACTTATAATTTAAGAGATATCATTTTGTATATATTTTATAATGAAGTGGGAGCTATATTTAAAAGGGGGTACAGTGGTGGCGATAGACCAGTTACAGACCTGAAAAACTGTCACTCTGTTTTCGCTTGAAGTGTGTTGAATCGTCGGCGATAAATTAACTTTTCAGGGGAACGGTTATAATTTCTCGAAAAAATGAAAATTTTGAAATTTGAAAACGGATTCAAATAGGGGATAGCCAGGGTCATCTATCAATACTTTTACTGCGAGGGGTCCCTTCCCAACTTATGTGTTAAAAATCCTTTCTAAAAGCTCATTGTAAAAATACAATAAAATTCAACGATTTTTCTTCAAATTTCTACGGAAAAATTTTTTTTCAAAAATTTTCTAATATAATGATGAGAAATCAAATCATTTCTAAGTGATTTTCGAATAATTTTTATTCAGAAAGTTTTTTTTTAAAAAAAATCATCCGTTTTGAAATTTATTTTATTTTGACAAAAGAAATTGGGCAAAGTTTCGATTTAAAGGATTTTTTTGACACTATTTTGGGAAAATTGACTTTTAAATTTTTTTTTTCAAAAACGGTAAAATTTGTTCGAGCATTTTCGAAAAAGAATTTTTCAAATTTTTTTTTAATCTACTGATGGCAAATTATTTCTAAACAATTGACAGAGAGATTTTATTAATAAAGTTTTTCAAAAAGAAAAAAATCAACCAAATTAGAATTTATTAAATTTTGGCTGAAAAATGAAGATTCGATTTTAATTAACACGGTTCTAAATTGACATTATAGCTTTACAAATAAAGTTAGATTTGAGGAATCTAAAGTGATGGCTATGGAATGTCCAATGAGGATCAAATCGGTAATTTGTCTGAAATATCGGCAGAAATTGTTAAGTCTACGCCAGAATCGAAAAATCCAATTGAAATGTTCTAATAAAAACCGGTTTTTAGAATAAAATATATGAATAATGCAAAATGCATTGCATTTGATCATTTGATTTCCACATATGCTCATGGAATGGGTGGTCGATGTCTTGCCTAGGGCCCGAAAATTACATAATACGGCTCTGGGCATCACCCAACATTACCTTAAAAATCCGCATATTTTTTGGAAACCTTGCAAATGTCGAATTTATTTTAGTAATCCCCAGCACCCACTAGAAATTGAAATATTTGAAGAACGCTTCAATAAAATTCTTACCGTTTTATAATTTTAAATTTAGATATCCTAAATCCCAAATTCTATTTATAGGAGAAATCTTTTTTTTCGTCTCGTAAATTGCGACCTTAAATTTCCAAAATAAAAAAATGCGTTTTCTTTGAAACGTTGGTTTGGCCATTGACAAGTCCAAACTTGAACCTAATGAAAAACCTGCGGGTCATTCTGAAAGGGCAATGAGATAACATAAGGCTACTAAGAAAATATTTGGTCTATTTGATGGCACATCGCAGGATAAAATTCATAATTTCGTAGATCCCATGCCGAATCGAATGTAATTTTATTTTAATTCTTGTTTTATTATTGAAAATTTCGATTATAAAATTTCTTATGCGGATAGACACTATGGTCCGCTGTACTTGCTCATTCATCATTTCTGATTCTGCACGGTCACTCTCGGATAAGTTTTCATCCTAGTTAAGATTGCCAGAACCATCGTATAACCTTAAGTTCGGGTTCCTACTAACAGGTAATGAACCATATAGGCCAGTAACTCTATATCTTATATTGCATAAATTAGGGTATTTAACTATTTACATATGAAACCCATCGCATCACAGGGTTAATGGCCTCGAAACTAATATTGTCGAAGGCGTCCTCAATATCTAAAAAAAGTACGAAGAGCGTATTATCCTTTCTCAGTACCCAATTCAATACGGTGGGTAAATTGGTGAAGTGCCGAATCCATCGACTTACCTTTCTGGAACTGATTGGCATGTAGAGGGTGGCAAACCAGAGGTCCATTCCTCAAGAACATTTTGACCAATTTCGCTAATGTTTTCAGAAGAACTGAACTCAGGCTGATTGGCTGGAATGATTTAGCTCCCAAATAGAATGCTGCACGCATCCTGCTTGACAGCTGAGAGCCATAAATGGTCCAATCTGTTTTAAAGATGTTCCTTAAGGTTCTCTTCTTTATTATTAGCGTATCTGAAATAAGATTAAAACGGACACATCTATGATCTGAGATACTCTGATTCTGTCCTCTAAGATTGGAAGAGCAACAGTAGTAATATTGATAAGCATAATCAATAAAGAAGTCAAAGAAATTGAGACATTTCAAGAAAATTTCATTTGATTAAAAATCATACAGTTTTATCAAAAATCTAAAATCATTTTATTTTAAATAAATTAAAAAGTGTATAACTAAATTATTCGCGTGGTAACCATTAGCCGTCTATGTGAATCATTCCCATGGCATGCAAACGTCGAGACACTGTTGATTTGTTGACTGACTCCTAATTGTTCTGCAGCATCTGCATCCAATAAAGCTTGCAATTGCTGATCATGGAACTTCTTCTCGTGACCTGGCCGTTTTTTGTCTTCAATACTGAAGTCACCGCTTCTAAAGCGCTGAAACCAACATTTACATGTTGCTAGCGATGGATCTGAGTCACCATAAATTTCCTCAAGTAGACGATGTGCGTCGGGTGAACTTTTTTTTCAAATGAATGTAATGGATGAGAACGTCACGGAAAAACGACTTATCGCGATATATTTTATTTCAATTTGAAAGAGAATAAATTTGAGTAAAACTCGCTGATTTTTCACTAGTAAATTTGGGCTGGCCAAACAAGGCTTGTTGGGCTAACCAGGTTATATAGCCGTTGTAGAGGAGTTAATACCTTGGATTTTGTCGGAATGTTGTAGGGACTTGGCTATTCGACTTTTACGAATATAAGTGTCAGGAAAATCTCATTTTCAAACTAATAAATTTGGGCTGGCCAAACTAGGCTTACAAATTTTTTTTTGTCAAAAATCCTAAAATTAGTTTTTAGTTTCCCGCATTAAGTATTCAGGAATTAAATTTCAACCAAATCGACTGATTTTTTTTTTTGCAAAAAAATATTGTTTAAAAATTATGATCAAAAAGAGCATGGAAATGAACGAAATCTAATGAAAGATTGTTAAAGAAAATCATTGTCATTTTAAAACCTCGTAACTTGCTTAGAAAATTTTTTTTCTCCAAATCCTGAAACTAGTTTTTAGTTTACCTAATCAAGTATCTGGGAAAAAAATATCAGCCAAATCTAATGAATTTTCATCTAAAAAAAAATTTCTCAAAAAAAGTGCTCGGAAACGAAGTAAAGATTGTTTGAGAAAATTAATTATTTTCTCGTTTAGAAATTTGTTCTCCAAAACAATCCTTTTTGTTATAATAATTTTTTGATTTCGTTCGAAAGCTCTGCGGGATATTAAAATCTCGGCAAAAGCTTTAATGAATTGAATTGAATTGAATTGAATTGATGGCAAATTATCATTATTGCTTACCTTTTCTTCAGGAATCAGCGTGAAATTTGCATGATATACATATATGCCTTTAATGAGCTTTCGAGATTTTTGAAGTATTTTTAGGAAAATTCTACATTTAATGCATGGACAGATATCTGGATAGAAAATAGTTTTAAAAACGTCAAAATTAAGCTTCAAACTTAGAGCTTTCTTGTGCTTGTAATAGTTTCGACAAGCTTTCTGCGACAATTTCATATTTTATTTATATTTAATTTAATGAATCAGATAAAAATACAATTCCAAATTATATAAAATGACATTTTAATTGTAAGCTTTCAATGAGCTTTCGGGATTTTAATGCTTTTTTTTGGGAAAATTTTCAATTTTGTTAAAAGATCGTTATTTGGATGGAAAATAGATTTCAAAACGTAAAAATTTTGTTCCCGATGGATTAAGCTGTCTGGGAGCTTTTAAGTTTTTGCAGAGCTTTTGTACAAAAAGTGTAGTTTCGATATTTTTGTATTTTTCCTCAACTAATTAAAAAATTTTCTGTATCATTAAATTTTTTTGGATCCGAAGAAAATTATCGGTAAATCCGGATTAAATATCGCAATGTCCGATATTCATTCCGACCGACGAGTGGAATTTTTTTTAATTATTTTTTTGATAATAATTTTTTTATTTTAGAAGAACCAAGACGCCACTGAACAGACATAGTACAACGTACAGCGATATATTTCAACTTGATTTTACTGGTAATATCAACGGGTGGTTTCGCCGAAAAGCAACATACATATTTTTAGTCGAATTTAAGTAATAGCATTAAATATAAATATTACATCGGTTGAGGTAATAATATAAAAGTTGAAAATAACAAAATTTTGAAAAAAAAAAATGCTTTCACTTTTATATTTTTACTACCTTCAATGCGATCTCATAGCTTAGTCGGTCTCATTTAACTGAACGTATATGTTATTTAGTCTGATCGTGTATTAAACGAATTCTTACTTACCGACTAATTAGTTTTTGTTCGAATACAAGTAGTGTGTCTTGTGAAAAAAATTCAATATTCCTTAATGAGATTTAATAGGCAAGGACATTATCTTATCGAGTTTAGTGATTTGATTACGACGTTTAGAAATCCGAAATAAAAATAACATTTAATCTGTAAAATATTGTAGAATAACAAGTTTTATTTGTAATTACCAAAATTTAATTCAATATTATCACATACATTTAATAAGGTGATGTGGAACTATATCAAGTATTAGTAATAATATTTGATCTACAAAAACGGTGTGTGTCCTTTGTATTATTTATAAATTATTGATAATTGTTTTTTAATTTTATTTTTTATTTCTAAAATTGTATTGGGATTGTGTGTAATGTGTATGGATGTGTATGAATTAAGGTTTCGCATCGATGCTATTTTTACTTCTTGTTCGCTAATTTTAATTTGCGAATAAATAAATCGTAACATGTAAAAAGTAATGCCACGATATATTATTATTATAATTTTTTTTTTCGTTTAAAACAATTAAATCTATTTATTACGGAATTGAAATAAGTCAATCACGCTATAAATCAGTGAATAAATTTAATTGTTTAATAAATAATAAACAATCAAATGAATTTAATAATAATAACAGAAAATATGATCTGAATTGCTTCTTAAAGTCAGGATAAATTAAAAAATAAATAATTAAAAATTATCTCTATTTTAAGCATTTTTATTATAAATATAAATAGCTTTATTCGAAGTAAAAAAAAGACGAAAAAATATAATTTTTAAATTACCTAAATCTATTTATTCGTAAATATTTTATATCCGCATAAATTTAGTTGGAGATGAAATTATTTAATAATTGATATCTTTACTTAAATAATTATGTAATTAGTCTTGACATAAATTGAGAGAATTGATTTCGTTAATTTATTCAAAATAACTATATAATTAATTCAATTTATTACTTTCTTTCCTGAAGAAGATTCCTAACATCGAGATTTTACTTTTGTGATTCAATGGATCGGATCAGAGTCCCATATTAGGATCACAATGGGACAAAATTTAACAAACAATTTTATTGCCGGAATAATTAGTAGATATTTAAATAATTTATTGATATTGAAATAAAAATTAAATAAATAGAGAAAATATCTTTTTATTACATAAATTAATTATATTTGATTGAATTATCATGATTTTTTTTACTGGAAAACCTACAATTGTTGGCTTCCTTGTACTGTACGTTATTTTTCCCTAATGATTGCTTTAATGGTTAATCCTAGTCGGTATGTGTCGAAAAGATCCTGTAAAGGATCAAGTGTTACGCTACAGTAAAGGAGCGGTTATGGAGATTTTAAAATATGTATAAAAATGACACAAAACTGTTTCCTATTCCCGGCTTTTATATAAAGCGTAAAAATTGGAGAAATAAATTTTTCAAAGAAACGTAAAAAAACTATTTCATTAAATAATAATTTCGAAGTAAATTTTGAAAAATCTTGTCGATTTAAAAAAACAAATTTTTAAATCCAATGCCCAAAAAAACGTTTTTCAAGTTAAGAAGTCATCGAGTCGATCTATGATTTAATATAATTTGAATAAATATTTTTTAAGTCGTTGAATCGATGAAATCGTGACGATGAGTAGGTTTAATTAAACCTTTCATGAAAATCGCTAAATTTCAATTTCAATTTAACTTCCGGATAATAAATGTTTAAAAATGTTTAATAAATTATCTACATATTCGTTCATGTTTTATGTTAGAGAAAATTCTATTTAAAAATTATTAAATTTTTAAATTATTAAAATTGAGATTTGCTAATATTCAAAATTTCAAAATTTCGTTTACAGTCTCGAAGAAAAACTGAATAACGGGTCCGAAAAAAATCAATCAGATAGATTTTATAGGGGGTTATGTTTTAGATCGATCTTCCTGTCTAATACTTAGTTTCTACAAGTTTAAAATTAGTATATAAGGATATAGTGTTTGCTAGATTAAAATTTACTTGGACAAAACTCACTTTACCCGGTGAAATATTTGTTCATAAAATTATCACCAATTTAATGAATTTTCTTGAATCTATAAATTTAAGATTGACGTATCGTGTCGATAGATTTTGAACCGAACCCAATAGACTCCCAATCAAATGCAATTTATCTTCAGAAGGTGTGCTTTCCGCTTTCGGTGCATTAGACTGTGCGCCACTGGGCTATAAGTACAACCTTTTTCAATAATTTTTTACGGAATTTGAGGACAATAATTAGATTATCCGTTTTCAGACTAAGGCGCTTTAAGTAAATATTCCCAGTCTAACTTTAGCTATTTGAACTCAGATAATAAAATCTAAGATACATATTCTAGAGTTCGAATTTTGCGGTGGGGGAAAATAAATTTTAAAGACAGACACTCGACATAAAGACCTTTTGAATACAAAAAAATTATAAACATTTTTTGATAAAATTAAAAAATAATTTTCGTGCCTGCAAAGAAATATACGACCACAAATAATGTCCAAATTTAAACCTTCGTAAGAATTTTTGCGTAATAGGTTTAATATTCTTAAAGATCAATGAAACGGATCACAGTTATACATATGTGATATCACAGGTCTAATCAACCAGATTTTCACAAAAATTTGATAATTTAAAAATCAGGGATGCACAGGAAAATGATTTTAGGGGTAAGAAAATATATTTTGAAATTGTCCCTGGTTTATGTAAAAATAAATATTAAAAAGTAATTTTCGCTTTGCCATTGTTCTTTAAGCCATAAATTGAAAAAGCCGAAAAATAATTTTACGATCTATTTTGTATTTTCTATATTCTCTTTTTAAATTCTTATGTTAATTTTAATTATTTTCATTTTTATATGGGGGTATGAAAATACCCCATGTGTTAGGCGCTGTGCACCCCTGATTTAAATGTTGCCATTTTCTATTTAAAAAAAATTATTTTTAAAATCTAATCTAAATTTCATATAATTCGGACCACCAATTTGATCCACCATTTACGAAGGGATATTTATTGAAGGGTTTAATCGAACAACATTAATTAATAATTAATTGAATAAAGAGACTTTAAAATAATTATAATCACACTGTAAATCAGTAAATTAGATAAGGTAGATAAAGAAAGGATACTTGATACTAATTGTAAGTGGCTATAAAACGTTCATGGAATATACATTGAAACGCTTAGGATTTCTTGGCTTTTTCACAGCTCAAAAATCATTAATTTAATTTATCATTTATCATTATTTATCTAATTAATCATCAATACTCAAATATGTGCAAAAATTCAAAGTAACCTCATATATTCATCTCATCTTATCTAATAAAAATATAATTGGTAGGATTGGGAATTGATTTCAACCTGCAATTTTTTGGCGAGGGTATTTTTTTACCCACATCGGTGGAAAATTACAACATGCAGGACCTCTAATTGGACCAATTAAAACATCTAAACAAAATGTTATCAAATTCGAATTCTGGAGTCAGGGTTTAATGTGTTAATACAATTTATTTCAATTAAAATATTAAATTAAATAATTTTAAAATTAGATGCTTTCCACGAAACGTCTTTGATCCTTAAATCAATAAATTTGGTATCTCGAATTCAAGTGTTTTTGAAACATCAAATTTATTCAGTATTAAATATTGGGAATCCGATTATAAAAAAATCTAAAAAATAAATGAATAAATGTTAATAAAATAA
The DNA here is from genome assembly GCA_027564815.1 of Symmerus nobilis. Taxonomy (NCBI): domain Eukaryota; kingdom Metazoa; phylum Arthropoda; class Insecta; order Diptera; family Mycetophilidae; genus Symmerus; species Symmerus nobilis. Next base: position 393 of record JANTOP010031115.1, on the reverse strand, counting down.
ATTGAATAAAAATATATACAGTGTAATCCGCTTATAATGGACCCTGAGGGACCCAAAAATTTGGTCCATTATATCCGGATGTTCATTATATCCGAATATCAATTTTTTGTAATTAAACGTAGGAAATGATGCTTTAATTTTTATTGGAACATTGAAATTTTCTAAATAATTACCAAATCGTCGCCATTTTCAATTTCAGTAATTATACTGAATTTTTCACTTAAGGTACTATTCTACTTTGAATTTTTTTTTATTTTTTATGTATTAGTATCTCAAGAACATTGTCCTAAAATGTTTTTGCAAAATTCGAAAAAAGAAAAAAGTTATAACCATATATATACATATAAGTACAATGTATAATATATGAGTACAAGAAACTTTAAAGCTGTTTTT
>JANTOP010031114.1:0-50496 GCA_027564815.1 Symmerus nobilis | reverse complement strand
GCAGAGGGGGGAGGGGGAGGGGAGGGTGGTGGTAACCATTTCTTGGTCGGAAAAATTTTTTTGTGAAATCAAAATTTTTTATTTCACTAAAAACGTGTAAAAAATGGTCGCTCTTGCTGATGTTAACGAAAATTTTACGAACATTGCCGAAGTGCTTTTTTCCTATTAGCCATCCTCTTATTTACCATCCGATTGAAAAGTACTGTTCTGGGACCTATAGCACATGTAAAAATACACCTGAAAAAAATATAAGATAGGTGGCGGTGCATACAAAATTTTAGAGTTTTACTCAAAAGTTTAGTAAAAAGACATTCGATATGAAAACGGTGCACCACAAAGTTATTTAGCTTGGAAAAGTGCATCCCACAAAAATATACAGTAGGTGGCGCTGAATGTCAAAAATTGAAATTTGTCAAAAATTTCACTCCAGTTGCGTCGGATCGAAAAGTGGTTGACTACAAACTTGTTGCAAAAATGATTGCCCATCCAATGACATGCAACACGATATGTAGTTTGGTTAACCATTTGACGTTGACGAAATTTTTGTCAAGAGGTTGAAATTTGAATAGAAATCGATTGGCGTTGAAATTTTTTCGCTAGCCCCCTTAATAAAAAAGTCGATTTTTTCATGCAGAAGAAAGGTCGAGCTACATCTCGACAATTTATGTAATAAGTTAAAGTGAATTTCTTAAGGTAGTTGACAGTGTATTAAGTGGAATTTTAGTATGTTATATAAGATTTATATTTAATACTACTAAATTGGTTAGCTTTGTCCGAGCGAAGCGAGGGTAACCCCCAGCTGGTACTTAATTAATAATCAAAGAATTTTTCTAAAGGTCTACTGTTAGCAATAATACTAACATTCAACAAATTTCTGTAAAATAAATTATTTATGGTATTTAATTATAAATTCCTTAATTGCACTTTCAAATTCTTCAAGACAACTCGTTAGTTTTTCCTATGCAAAAAAGAAAAGTTCATCTTACAGATAGGATTTGATAATTTTTGGAAAATTCAATTCCAAAAATATTATCTATACTTTTATGCTATTAAATCATTTATTTCGAAATAGTCTTCATAAATTGTAAATTAACAGAGAAGTTCAAGGATTTGGTATCCTTCAGAATATACCGATATTTCTTCAAAGAGGAATGACATTAACCACCCCGATGCTTTTCCAACACAGATGCTTTTAGGAAAAAGTTTAATTTAAACAGAAAATTTTGAAGGGAAAATAACGGAGAATTGAATTAAATGGAATATCTTAAAATATTTTTGGGTAATTAAAATATTTTCCTTGCGTCAAGAAAAGTAAATCTCATTGAAGAAAATTTTAACGATAAACTTTATTATTATTACATTCCGGATGTTAAGCTATTAGCATGATGTTTTTCTTTTACATTTTCCGTCGATGAAAACTTTTCAATTCATCTGGAAAAAAAATGTATCCTGATAAAATTGACATACAATTGAAATTTTCTGTCATCTGAAAATTTCCTTTAAAATTTATTAAGTAAATAAATTAAAAAAAAAATTGTTTTGTTTCATTACAGGATATGGTCAAGACATTTCAATGCATTTCACCGCTTATCTACCCCGTATGGAAAATGAAGTAACCGTAATAACATCCACGACACCATCGTCAACCAGTTCTTATGGGACAGTGCCGAATAATCATACCGATACATCAACAAGTACCGGTACAACAGATGAACGATACAATCGCTTACAATCATTTCAAGCGACCCAACAAATTGATACGGTTGATAAGGAACCGACTTCCAGTAATTTAACATCACCGACCCATCAACGTAAATCGATGGCAATGTGTTTTACGAGTACCGGTGCCGCACTATCGCTACCACCAAAAAAGAAAGATATTTATCGGCCATACTCGTTAGATGATCGGCCGGCAACATTACGATCATATGAGATGCGTATACCGGCCGAAGAGGATTTACATGCCGCTCATGCGATATTAGATTTAAGTGCATCGACTGCATTTCATCCACCTACCCAACCGCATCAATTGTTAATGCACAATGGGGTGAAACAAACCGGTCAAACGGTTACAACAATTATTTTACCGGACGATGAACAAAATGAGATTACCGGTAATAATTGTATTCACCACACAAACATGATGAGTCAAAAAATCGAAAATATGCAACATAATCCGCTTATAATGGAAACGTCCAATTCATCGATGGAACACGATCCGGATGATATGTTAAAAAGTCCGAACAGTCGAACGGTTGCTTACACATACGAAGCGTTTTTCGTTAGTGACGGTCGTTCGAAACGGAAAACCATCAGTCCGGAAGGGGCTCCGGAATCAAAATCGAAATATACCTGTACGGAATGTGGGAAACAGTATGCAACGTCAAGTAATTTATCGAGACATAAGCAGACCCATCGAAGTTTAGATTCGCAATCAGCTAAAAAATGTATGACTTGTGGTAAAGCGTATGTTTCGATGCCAGCACTTGCAATGCATGTGTTAACCCATAAATTATCGCATAGTTGTGGTGTGTGCGGTAAACTATTTTCACGACCGTGGTTATTACAAGGTCACCTACGTTCACATACCGGTGAGAAACCATACGGTTGTGCGCATTGTGGTAAAGCATTTGCGGACCGGTCAAATTTACGGGCCCACATGCAAACCCATTCCGCCGATAAAAATTTCGAATGTCAACGGTGCCATAAAACGTTCGCCCTAAAATCCTACTTAAACAAACATTTGGAATCGGCTTGTTTCAAGGACGACATGACCGGTATGATGATCGGCCATTCAAGTCATTCGATGGACGAGGATGATGATGATGATGATAAGCTATCGAAACATTCGATGAGCGATTTGTTACCGACACCGGTACCCGTTCCAATTTTATTGAGTAAGGTAACGGTTGAAGCGGCCGCCATGACATTACCGGCCACCCTAACGCATCACTTAAGCAATATAACGTCGATAAGCAATAAATCGGATAATAATTTAATTACAAAAGCAATTAAGAATGATAATAACAACAATAATAATTTAAATTTAAATAATAATTCAACGAAACAATTAACAACGAATATTGTTATCGCCCGCAGTACAAGTGCCATACAAATTGCATCTTATGGTGGGTAACAGACATTTTAAATTTTTAAATTAAATGTATAAATTAATTAATTGTAGACATATAAATATTTTTTAATTTAAATAAAACATTTTTATAAAATATATTTTGTATGAATGGGAAATAATTAGGTTCTTTAAATTAAGTAATTAAATTAATTAAATTCTAGTCTTCTTGTGTGTTTTATGTATTTTGAAAAATAAAAAAGACATCGTACTCCTAATATTTAAAATTATATCAATTTATATTTATTATTTAATATTAAAATGACCATCATACAGCTAGAATAATTTTAATTATTTAATTTATTTTTATTTTTCGATTTATCAAATTAAAGTAATGAAATATTATAAATATAAACGAAACATTAAAAATTCCTATAAAAGAAAATTTTTCTTAAATAAATGAAAAGAATTAATAAAAGTAATGCCAATAAATATTTTATTTTTGAAAAAAAAAAAATTCCAAAATGATCTGTAAACTATAAAATATGAAAAAGTCTTAAATTTCGGACACGCATCTCGGCAGTTTGGGTAGGAATATTTTTTCGAAATAAATTTTTTTAATAATACAAGATACAATTCAAATGTAAGATAATTTAAGAATTTTAATGAAATAAAATACAATGAAATATTTAGAAATTAATTGCGGTAGAAAGTAAGAATTTCTGAATTTTTTTTAAAGAGAAATTACTAGGAAATTAATAATAACCAAGAATCATAAGAACGTCCATCTTTCGTTATAAATTATTATAATTAAAATAAATAATATTTTAGAATTAATTAAGTTTGTTTTTTCATAACCAACGAAATAGTTAATTAAATAATTTTTAATAATTATTTAGGTTCGGATTCATTGATCAGAGTTAGATCCTAAGTCATCAGCATGCTAAGAAAATATTACAATTCCGAGAAAAATAAACGAAGTGCTTTGAATTAAATTGTGTCCTAATCCTAGTTTTAATATAAGGCTTTGTTTTTTATTCAACTTTCTGGGAAATTTTATAAGGAGAAGAATGGTCCATCCATCTACTTCCATGAAAATTTCGGAAAAAATTATTTCGCAAAATAGTCGTTTAGTAAAACTAGCGAGGTTAGGCTACGAACTTTCCCTACTGATTCGGTTCATATTTATCACACGTGTAGATCAAAGACTAGGTCTTTTATATAGGGTTCTTTATCTAGATAAATTCGGCAGTATCTATTAAGCCTCGTTTACACGGCGATAGTACTCTCACGACAATACTATCATGATATTCACCTTGATAGTACTATCGGGGTAGTGTACTGTCTACACGCTAGGAGATGACTGCGATAGTAATTCATTAAAAATAAAATAAAATGATAAATAATATATGAATGATAATAAATAAATGATTTTGTTGTTGTCATGATATTTAGGTACTATCACAAAAACTATCGCCGTGAAAACGAGGCTTCAAACCCCAGTAAACCCCTTCTTGACTACGGCCTTGCTATTTCTTATATGGTTTTTTGTGTAGATTTCAAATCTGTAAAAAAATTAATTTAACGATCATCGTTTTATTGCTATAATAGAAAAACTAAAAAATGATCCTGGAAAACTGCAATTCCACAAAAGGAACTTAATTGTTTCAATTATGTATTGTAATTTTAACTTCCTCATATGAAATAATAATAATAATAATAATATTTATTCGCTACAAATTCGTACGTAAGGCCAGTGAAATACATGGTGAAAGATAAGGTCCATTTCTTTGAGGTGGTAGAGGTTGGGGAAAATCTATTTTTGTTTGAAGATAAGGTCCCGTTCCTATGGAACATCAGAAATATTGAAATTATTGGCCAAGAACTGCGGATAATGAATAACCAGTGGACAGAAAAAAATTAATTAAATCATATCCTGCTTACATCTAAATTGTTAATCAAAAATTCAGATATTGGGTTTGACTATTTAAAAAAATATCAAGAGACCGTGTATTGGAATAGTATTTCCCAACATTCAACAAATGATCTGCCGGATATTCTACTTTTCTCTCACTTCCTTAGAGCGATCATTTGCCGATAGAATTTCAATTTCTCGTAATGAATCAAGAATTAAAATATTAAGAAAAAATTGGTATTTTTTTAGGGAAATTAATCTAAACGAATTAATCCCATTACGATATATTCCAATTTCTAGAATGGCCTTCTTGGGAAATTTCATTAGTTAAAGAAATTTCATGCAATAAAAACATATAAATGATACAAGTCGTTTAATTATCTCGAATTAATAATTATCTTTAATCTCACATCTCAGCTTTTTACTATGAGCTTTCAAAATTTTTTGAGCATTTTTTGGGAAAATTTAAAATTTTGTTAAGGGTTCATATCTGGATAGAAAATAAATTTTTAAACGTTAAAAATTAAATTCCAAATTTAAAGCTTTCCTTGTGCTTTTAATAGCTTGAATAAGATTTCTGCCAAAATTCCATATTTCATTGGCATTTTATGAATCAGATAAAAATTCGATTCTAAATTATTTAAAATAACATTTTGATTTTAAGCTTTCAATGAGCTTGCGAGGTTTTAAAAGCTTTATTTTGGAAAAAATTGAAATTTCGTTAAAGAATCGTTGTTTGGATAGAAAATAGATTTTAGAACATAAAAAATAAGGTTCGGAAAATTAAGCTTTCTGTGAGCTTTTAAGTTTTTGCGGAACTTTTGAACGAAATGTTTAGTTATGATATTTTTGTATTTTTCCTTAACTAATTTAGAAGGTTCTTGCATTATTGCATTTTTAAGGATCCAAAGAAATTATTTGGGAAATTCGGATTAAATGTTGAGAAGAAATAAATAAATAAAAAAAAGAAATTCACATTTTGGTTGGTTTTGACCCGCAGCCTAGAAAGGTCGCCGACCCTTGATCTAATTTATAAAAATTTCAGAGAATTTTCTATGAATCTATGAATCTATGAATTTTATAAATTAAAAAATGTATATATCGTACTAATATTAATTTAATTTTTTAGATTGAAAGATACTTAAACTTATCCTTTCCCACCCATGGAACAAAAACAGCTGGAAATAACCATTAGAAATTGAAGAGTTTATTTCTCTCGGTATATTGTAGAAAACTCCGATATTCGAGGAATCCTACTTAAATACATTAGCCTACATTAGCCTTATTTCTTGCTAAAAATAATGAAATAAATTTTTATTTAAAATTTTGATGTGAAAAATTCTAGTCTAACCCTCTACTAATTTTAATAAAATATTTTGAAGGAGAAATTCTAAAATGTAAAAAATTCTAGTCACAAAATTCAATTTTTCGTTCAAAAATTATTATTAAATCTAGAAATCTATAACCCTAAGTATAAAAAATATCTAAATATAAAATTAATCTAGCATCTTGTAGAACTTACAGCTAATCATACTTAAATTTTAATTAAATATTAATCGAATTAAAATGCACCTAAAACTATCTTTAAAAATACTGTAAATTAATATAAATCTTAAAATTTATCTCTAGAAATTCTAATCAATATCTAACATTACTATTTAGGCACTAAAATGACAAGCAATAATTTCATTTTCATTTCAATTTTCTTGTGAATAAAAAATCATTTTTCAATGAAAATGAAACTGTTCAACAACGAACGTTTTAATTAAAACGCAATGTTTCTCAGACAACGAAATATAAAAATTTTTTTTATTAAAATAAGAAAACGTAGAAATTAGATTATTTAAAGAAAATTACTAGAAATAAATTGTGAAAAGAAATTTAATTCAACTAAATTATTGTCCTGAATAAAATGGTCCTTAATCGATTATAAGTTTAAAAAGCGATCCAGTCAATTATTTCTCAAATAATACGTTAACAAATCACTTCAATTATTCTGTTATTACAAGAAAAATATTAGACATTCAATTAAATTTATTACAAATCCGTCAATTAATCAATTATTTTAAGTTAAAATTTGTTAGGAAAAAGAAAAGAATGAAATTCTAGTCAATAATAATTTTAAGATTCTTAAATAAGGAATTTTTAAAATTACAGTACTGAATAGATTTATAATTATAATTTCTACAACTAGTCATTTCCTTATTTTTACCAAATAGATGTAAGTATGTAAATAATATAAAAAAATTCTTAAAATTATCTATAAAGCCCATGGCAAATAGTTCAGTCCCAACGTCCATTTAGCTCTCTCTGTCAACTGAAAAAAGGGTATAACTTGCAGCTTTGAATAATTTCTGTTTAAATAAAATTTAAATGAAAATATCGATATTTTGGATATAATAATTATGGGAAAAATTAGCAGACAATCGAATCGATTACCTTGTCTCGTATATATTACAATCGTTATTACCACCGTTTTATAATTGGATATCTCCAGATAATAAATTTATTTTCTGAATTGAATTAAAATGAATGAAAAATATTCTTTTCAGTCTAGTCCAATTATAGAAATTTGTACATAATAAAAATTGACAACGATTGCCAATTTAATTGATTTTATAACCCATTTTCGATTCCACTAAAAATACTTGTTATACATTAAACGAGGATATGATTCCTTAATTTGATTCATTTCATTTATATAAAATCCTAGAACATATGAATGAATGAGCCAATTATTTCACATTTTTATTAGACAATTATTTCGAATTAAAAAAATGGGGATTTTAATCATCAAATTTGGCAACAGTGGCGGTACTTGTAAGTCGGACTTAAAGAGAAACTACTTTTCGTAGGTCAAATATATCTAGAAAATGAATTTTTTAAACCCAGAGAAATTCAAAAGGAATTTTTTGGTAACTTAAAAAAATCGGATCTTATGTCTTAATTCAGAAATAGCCTGACGAGCCAATATGCCAATTTCCTTGCCAATAAAGTAAAATTTCGTTGAAATTATTAACCTATCAATCAGCACGATATTTTATCAAAATTTCTATTTATAATTCATCTTTTTAATAATATTTTTCAAATTATAAATCGAATTTGGTATATGATTGATTAATTGACAGATTGATAAGATAATCTGGGCTAATTTCCAATATCAGAAATCGAAAGATTATATCGGTATTTTCATTAAAAAACCCACTGTCTTATCCAGCATCCTTACTTATATTTAATAGAAAATAAAGGAATTTTAATTTGAGTATTCTCGAGAAAATTATTAATTTAATAAATAAAAATATACAACAAAATTAAACAAATAAAAATCATAATAGACTCTTACAGAGAATATAAAAAAAATAAATGAAAAACAGATAATATTCAAACGATTAAGGAATTAATATGAAATCCCTTTAATACTTCATAAAACATTCCAGTATTTTTGTATTAAAAAAAATATATATAAATAGTAGATGGTGTGGAAAATACAGAAATACAGAAGGAAAATTTATACATAAAGATATTTTTCCATAAAAAAAAGTATATAATGTCGGAAAATCTTTATAGATGAGACAATTTGCCTGTTAAGTGTAATTATATTTATATACTAACTTAGTATATATTTTTTTTCTTTTATTATTGTATTATAATGTAAATATGGGGCGCGAATTATACAATATTACACACGCTGCTCTTTTATTTTGCGTACAACAAAATTTTACTTCGACTTGTTAATAAAATGATGAACAAAAAAAAAGGGAAATTTTAATGTAAATACTGAATATCTTCCATTTGATATTTTCTTATTTTTTTTCCTTCTTCTTGGGCTCGTTTCAGTATTCAGTACATATAATGTTAGTATGAAAGGCAATTGAAAAAAAAAAAAAATTAAATACAAATGAGGGGAAAAAGTTATAGAAAATTATATACACGATGAAGGAAGAAGAAAAACCGGGAAAATCCTATGGATCGTTTTCTACCCCCCGAAAAAATAAGAAGCATAAAAAGAGAAATGTCTCTGCACAAATTGAAGCTGTTTACTAAATAAATTGAATTAATTCACATAAAAGGGCTGATTTGTTTTTTTTTATTTATTTATATTTTTTTTCCATGAAAATCTCCTTATCGTATTATTTTAAATATCTACACAGCATTTCAGAGTTCCAATAGTGACTGGTATAACTCGGAAAATTTAATATGTAAGAGAATCAATTCTCAGCGTTTAGCTATCTACAAATAAATTAATTTTTCTGAGTTATAATACTCCGATTAGGATGTGTCGATATTCCATACATTATATTCTTGGAATATTTATATCATTAACCATGTAAACGAGAATAACCGAGCTGTAAGGATGAGTTAAACTTTCAACAGAAATTTAATGAAGGTTGGAAATCATGTTTCAATTTTGTTGTGGTATTAGATTGTTTTATTCATTTCACAACTTATGACTCCAAAATAAAAATAGAATTTCCATCTTTCAAGGAATTCTTGATAAACAACATATTAAAATTATCCTTGAATTTAATAAAGAAAAATCCTTAAGAAGAGGAAGACTAAAACATCTTCCTTGGTAGTCTTTCATTTTATCGCTTACCATCAGTTTTCCTCCCATTGCTAAAATAGTCTTAAACCCACAATTCTTTTCGACTAATAAATGATAATGTAATAAAAGAATATAACATTAAAATGGTTTTTTTATTTATTTATTTATTATTTTTTTCCTTTTTTGGTTATTTAATAAAATAACGAGATGAAGATGAGGTTTTGAGAATAGGGTCATTAAAACGAATCATACTTGGAAATGATTATAATAGGCTTACGACAATTATGTTTGACTTATAATGGATCCTTGCTAAGAAAAAAAATTTCATTATACATATTAAGATTTTCCTACAACTATTTTGAATAATGAAATAGCTTAGATGAAATAAAAATCAATTATCTGGAGTAGGAAATTGAATATTTTCTTGGATGGAAATATACTTGTAGATAATTTTCTTTTGTTGAATAAAAAAAATCAACTCAGCCCGTGATGTTCATAGATTAAGATAGGCAAGTCTGTTTTATTTTTGGTTTGATTTTACGTTTTTCAGTTTGGAAAATATCTTAAAAAGAAATTTCTTTTTCCATGAGAAATAGATGAAAGGATTGGGAATTGGGTGCAATAATAAAAAATATCTTTATCACTGAAAAGAATTAATTATTTGTTTGATCGGATTGGTATATCGTAAGTAATGAAGGGATTGGTTTTTCGTGGAAATTTTAATTCTTTATGCACACAAATTTAATAATTTCATTTATTTAAAATTATACGCAATAATACCAAGTAATTATTTTCCACTTTTTTTTTCAACCAATAAAATAGTAATTTCTCTTTTTTATTTACGATAATAAAAAGAGAAATTATTCGTCGAGTTTTCTAGTCACTAAAAAAATACTACCAACACAACAGAAATAATAATAAAAAAAAAATTAAATTAAAATTAAATTTTTAATAGCGTGTTTCAGCTTATGATCTCACACAAAATGTAGGTAATTATTTTGATATCTTAATTTTCAAAATCAACTTTGTAAATAAAATTATTTAATTATTTTTTCCCCTAACAATGAATATAATAATTCTTGACGATATAATCTGTACATTTTAACAATATTGTCAAGGTCACAAAACATACAGTATAGAAAATACCAAAAATTAAATCCTTTAAATAATTAATTAAATATAATCATAATTTATATTTATAATTTTTCCTATTTAATTAAACCCAATGAATTTTTGTGCTATATTATCCTGTAAATATTATCCTCTAATTGAATTCATAAAATGAAATGAATACTCAAAAATTATATAATTATAAGGTGCACTCGATTTATAATTAAATAATTATTATTTAAATCGATAATAATTGAACAACGATTTTATTGTAATGAAAATATTATAAGTTAAGAGCCTTTATTTTTTAATTGTTAAATATGTAAATTTTAATTAATTGTATAATAAATAAATATAAGAGAGCAATACGCAAGTAAGCAATATTTATTGAATATAATAAGTATCCTTTTAAAAGTTGAAGTTTCAATACAAACAATATAATTCGAATTGATATGATTGTTGGTTAAAATAACAATCAAATGAATATAATTGTGTTAAGTACTATTAAATCAATATTTATTTATGTATTTTATTTATTCCCATTTCTTTTTGTTCTATTTAATTAATAACAAAATCATTACAATTAAGTAGTATATATTTTAATTTATTTATTATTTTATTTATGTAATTTATTTTATGATAACTACGAATAGTATGATTTGATTTATATTATTAAAGAAAATTATTAATAAAAATTAATTAAAATGATTTGTTTTATTTTTTATTTGTAATCCCAAATTATTTGATCAACAACAATCGACCCCCGATAGAAAAACCTGGCGATATCCATTCAGAAATGAAACATTTATCGCGATAAATTGAAGATTGAAGATTTCTGAAAAGTTTCAAAAGCTCATCGAAAGATTTTAATCAAAATATTATTTTAGGCACTATGGAGTAAAATTTTTCTCCCAACAATTTAATTTAAATAAAATTCGTAGAAAATTGTTTAAAAGATTTAAGTTAAGAAACTTCCAAAAGCTTATCCAAAGCTTTTAATTAAAATAATATTTTATTCTCCGGATAAACACATTTAAATGAAAGTGGAAACTTTCGTTAAAAACTCTGTGGAAAATTAAAATCTCTACAAAAGCTTCAATTAATTGAATTGAATTGATGGTAAATTATCATGAACGAATTCATCATCATTCATTGCACTTGTTTTGCCCTTGTAAAATTCATCTATCGGACAGATATTTTGAGCCATCCATCCAATGAGCTTTCGAGGTATTTGAATGATTTCTTTTTTTTTTGGGATAATTTGAAAATAGATTTTAAAACGTAACAAATTAAGTTCGAAACTTAGAGCTTTCCTCGAGCTTTAATTTCGTTAAATTATCGTAATTTGGATAGAGAATAGATTTTTAAACGTAAAAATAAGGTTCCGAAAGTATAGCTTTCTTGGAGCTTTTAAGTTCTCGCAGAGCTTTTTTACGAAAAGTTTAGTTTTGTTATTTTTGTATTTTTCTTCAACTGATTTATAAGTTTCTGTATATAAACTTTACAAAATATTTCAATTTTAGGAGAATTTATCTGCAATTCTAATACTGGTCTACAAGAAAAATCGCTTTTAGAAACAGACAAGTTATTAACATAGTTCATGGAAAGCTTGAAATTAAAATCTTATTTAAAATTTAATTTTCACCTCATTCGTTTATTTTATATTAAACATGATGTTTTCAGGGGAAAGCTTTGCAAATAATAAAAAGCTCAAGGAAAGTTTTAAGTTCCGAGCCTAATTTTTTAGGTTTTCAAATCTATTTTTCATCCAGATTAGGATCATTTAATAAAATTTCAAATTTTCGTAATTAAAATACTTAATAAAGAAGTCTTGAAAGCTCATCGAATACTTAAAATTAAAAGTTAATTTTATTCATTTTGGAATATCCTATTATTCGATTGATTCAATTTAAATTTAAACCAACCACTTCCATTTTTTTTAAAGTTCAGCTTAAAAGCTCAGCTTTAATAACCGATCTCAATTTCTCTCGTTTTCAAACCTATTTCCAAATAAATTATTAATCCTGTAACGTAATTGCAAATTTTCTTCAATAAAAAGTAGCAAGTCTCTAAAAAAAGAAATCTGAAATGAAAAAATATCTTAAAGTTTCTTCATTTAATTCTAGTATAATCGGAAGGAATATTCATGATTGAAAGAAAGCAATTCGAAAGGTTTAATATCTGAAATTTTTGTATTCGGTGAAAATGTTCCTTGAATTATGATTTATTTATAAAAGGATCTCGATAATTTTAGTGAAAATCCTTGATGATTTACAATTTTAATTAAATTCTCAAGGTTTCTAATACCAGTTAATTTATTGAAATTAATTGACCGATAAAAATATTTACGAATACCATATTCTTTTTAATGAAAACCATCCCATTTAAAAATGAATATCTTTGAGTTAAACTTTCTCCAGAAAAATAAAGTTTTAAATGTATTTTTCAAGTATCAATAATAATGGTATTCACATAGCCATCTTCTCCAATTCAGAATGCAATCGCTTAAAATAGAAAGTACTCGGAAGTACACTTTCATTATATTTGATTTCCTGTCAGAAATAGAAAAGAAGAATATTCCGAGGGAAAAAAATCATTTAATTTATTGCTTAAGTTTAAATTTTTATTTATTTTTCATTCTCTTGTCCCGTAGTTGAATTGATCTTTTTTTTACTATTCCAATACCCAATTGAATGGGGTGTATATTCAATACACCCGATACTTTCTTTTGTGATATACGAGAAACGGGCAATCGAACTTAGATGTGTAATGGAGATATAAATGAAAGTCAAATGAAAAATCAATGCAAGAAAAAACAATTTAAACAAATAAATTGGATAAATAGAAAATGTCGAAATGGAAAATTCAATTTAAATTATTTCTTTTCGATCGGTTTTCTTCGAAAATGTAAAACAGGACCGTCACTGCTTTTATATACATATTTTTCTATGAAACAAAAGTAACTATAATAAATTTATTGAATTAATTAACGTTGAAAGAAATTAATATTTTCCTGCTCACAAAACGAGAAAAATTAATTAAGAAAAAGTTTGTAAACAATTTTCACTTCCTACAAGGAAAAATAAAATCATTAATTTTCCTTATTACAAAATACTGTCCAATTTAATTTCCATAAAATTGTACATTTGATATGAAAAGATATATTGAAATTGAAAACAATAAAAAATAAAGGGATAAAAATCCCTAGGTTTTCAATTTTATTAATAATTTTTAATGATTCCGAAGCATGCAATTTGATAATTTGAAAATGGTAGAATATGAATGGGATTGGGTGTTTGCGAAAAAAAATCAAGAAAATGATGTATATTTTCCGGAAAAACAAAATTATCGCACTAATATTTTTTAATCTAATTTTCTGTTCATTTTATAAATTATACCGGATCTGTGATATCCGCGAGACATAGATGGGGGAGAAAATTCAATTTAAATCACTAACTTAATGATTGTAGGAATGGTTATATATGGATTCAATTATCCATTCGATTTTTTCTTAATTTTTCATTTATCCATTTTGTTTCATTGAGATTTTATCATATTTGAATGAAAGAAAATGTTGTCATGCAATTACATGCAGTAATACTTTTCTTAATTTCCATTTTCTTCGCTGTGTCTTTGGAAATGGAAATTTTCAAAATTCAATTTAGAAACAACGACAAATGGAACATTAATAAATTTATATTAACCAAATAAGACAAATGCTTAGAAAATTTATTAAATAATTTTAGAATTATACTCTTCTTATATCCAAACATTTTCCATATCCCACCCACATCCTGACAATTTTAAAAATATAGCTTTTAAAACGGATATCTTTTAATTTGAATATAAATTAAATGAAATTCCATTTCCCAATTTTCCCACAAATACACGATTATTCAAGAAAATGATATTAATGGTCCAAAAATCTACATCCCATCGATAAGGAAAACAAATTAAAGGAAAATTCAAAATAGCGTTGTCAATATGTCGTAATTTAGAAAATGAATGTGTTCGATATAGAAAATTGATGGGATGACGATCGGGTAATTGCATATTTAACAGATTTTTTCCCTCGCCCAAAAGCCATCCAAATACGGACAATTTCTGAAATGAGGAAGTAAAAAAAAATAAAATTAAAATATCATGAAAATGGGTGTGTGTATATGGTGTTGAGGGATCGAATCTTCCTGATGTCTATAGCTTGACGAAGCAATTTTCTTTTCAATCGTAGTTCGATTAGATATTATTTTCATTATTATAGGCGCATCTAATTGGTTACAAATTATCAGTTAATTTTTTTTTCGGGGGTTGTATCATAGAATTAATTACTGATATTATCAATATTATTACTGAGGGTGTGTAATATTTTGATGATTTTTTTTAGGTATTATTTTCATTAAAAGTCTTGAGGGGAGAACATTTATTTTTTTGGGGTAAAATTGTAATTTAGTTAAAAACCTTATATATTAATATTAATAGAAATAATTTCATTACTTAGTAAATAGAAAATATTTTCGGTAAATAACGTTAATTGTTTGGATCAATATATTCATAATTTATAATTGGAAAACGGCCTCATAAAATTATTTAAATAAATTTTCTATTCCAATCATTTAAATTGTCAATTAAATTGAAAACAAAAATTAACAAATAAATGAAAAATCAATTAACTCTTTCCAACAATTATTCTATATAATTAGCATAATATTTTAATATAATATTAAATAAATAGCATTACAAAAATAGCTCATTAAAAATTTTGAATTATATTAATAAAATAATTACTCTGCACAACATCGTTTATTATGAAAATATTTAATGATTATAAGGATTTTCCTTTAAATTTCAAATATAACAAAATGAGTTCCCACTTTCGATCCCAATATTTAGAAAATTCATCAAAACTATAAAGTAAATTTCCCTATCCCTTCTAGTTAATTATAATTTTATCGACTATAAAAATTTCGAATTACAAAAAAATGTTTAATATTCAAATCAGAAAATATTATTTGGTAATTTTCATAATAAATTATAAATAATTAATTATCATTATACATAGCACATTGTGTATGGTGTTATAAATTGGGCAGCTTTTTAAAAGCCGCGAAATTTTATTGCATAATTAATAGACTACAATGCGGTTAATATTTATATTAATTTTAATTATTAAAATTCCCATCAAAAATTGGACAATTAAATTACGTACTTTAACCAACTGGTATGACTGCCGATTTTCTGAAATTGATGGAAATTGTTAAGCCCATAATTACAATACTTTGATTTATTATTATAAGTAATATGATTTATTGTTATAAATAAATTGAATTAAAATTTGAAAGAATTGTATTTTCAACA
The DNA here is from genome assembly GCA_027564815.1 of Symmerus nobilis. NCBI lineage: Eukaryota > Metazoa > Arthropoda > Insecta > Diptera > Mycetophilidae > Symmerus > Symmerus nobilis. The sequence continues at coordinate 34,500 of JANTOP010031114.1, read as the reverse complement.
TTTTATACAATATTATTATATTTAAATAATATTAAAATTATTGTAGTGGTATATTTAATGAAAGAAATATAGAAATATTAATAAATAGTAAGCAATAAATAATACATTTAAGAAATAATGATATTAATTATGAATTAATGAATTTCTTTTAGGAAAAATCAATTATCGGCAAGCAATAAATAAATGAAAATAATTGTGTAATGGTGTTAGTTAAGGGATACATAAAATTGATACATTTGATTTAATAATAATTTCTTTATTAATTAATTATTATAAACTTATATACTAAGAAATGTATAGATAACGAATATGCTTGTTTGTGATATTATACATTAATATTATGGAATATAACTAGCGGCCTGGAAAAACAACGATAAAATTTCGATTCTCAAAATTATCTCAAATTTAAAAATACATTTATTAGGAGCAGTATATTTTAGTTGGGAAATGATAGAATAAAAGCGAGATTTGTTTAAATTTGATGCTGCTCTAATTAATTTTAAAAATTGTCATTATCCTATATTTTTTAAGGATTTTTCGACGGTGTTTTATTTGGGTACCTACTTGCTGCTCCTCTCTCATCTTTAGCAATCATATATTTCTTCGCTCTTAATTCTATAATATAATTCTTAACAAACCAATAATATTAATTCAATCATTAACATTTATATAATTAGCTATGTGATAATAAAAAATAATAACTAAAATTAAATAGCAATAATAAATTTTATCGAAACAAACAATATCAAGAGCAATAAAAAAATAGTTGTTTCAATTAAAAAAAAAATATTAATTCTCGTACCTAATTAGCACCATTCAGAATTTAATTATCATTTTAATTAATTAACGCCGAGTATCAAAAGCAATAAAAGTAGTCAGTAAGCCCTTCGTGCAACGGAAATGTATAGCAAGAAAAGAAAATTAAATTAAGAATAGAAAACGTTCACGAAGTAAAAGAAAAATTATATTTAATAAGTTAAAATAAGAGCAATTAATTATTATTATAAGATATTATATCTTAAGCAATATATACAATTATACATGCAGATATATAATATTTAATATCATTAAATCAATTACATTTTACTAACTATATATACTAATGAAGGCAATTAAAAAGTAAGCTAAAATTATTGAAATAAGAATAGATGTAAGCTTTATTAATATAACGAACATTTTTATGGACTATATTTAAATTGATATGTAGGATGTAGATGGGAGGTGGAAAGATTATGATTTATTATTTTAATTGGAATGTAAAATTATTTTTAAAAAATATCCCTAACTAATAACTGCCGAGGCGTGCTGACTACTTATTATTTACTATAAAACTTGAGAATTTAAATAAAAAAAATAATAAAACTATAATAAACCTTTTACACACATCCTATAAAATAAATCTACAAAATACTAAACCTTTAAGCAAAATCCTATGTAAAATTATGTCTAATAGATTTATTATTAACACTAATAACCTCCTAATAGCTCTTATTTCAATGTAAAATTCTATTTTATTGGTAATAAAAATTAAAACGCATGAAATTCAATTCAGATCCAATTAAATCAGATAAAATTCAAATATTTTTCCCCACAAATCAGATTTAAATATTTTAATCCAAAAAAAAAGAAAAAACAGAAATTAATCCCGCAAATTTAAATTAAATTAAAGATTTGTAAAAAACCCAAAAGCATAATAATATATTATACAATATGTATTAAATAATTAATTATAAATAATTTAAAAAAATATATATACATAAAACATTGAAGTAAATTATATTATATGAAGAAAAATTAATAAAAAAAAGAACAATGAAAAACAAATGACATAATTATATACAATGAAATATATTTTTGATTAATATTAGTATTGAGTGAAAATCAATTATAAAAAGAAATTAATTATGGAAGGAAAATTGTAATTAAAAGCAAACATTATAATTAAATTAATGAAAATTATTTAAAAAGATGAAAACCCTTGTATAGAAATTTAAAGAAAAACAAAATAAAAATTATGAACGCCAAAAATTTAAGATGTATTTTTATTTATAAAAAAATTTAGGTTTCCTTTTGATCATTCGGTCCGTTCAAATATTTCTGAAAAGAAACATAATTTCTAGTCAATGATGGATTATGAAAATGTCTTTCTTTATATTTGCCAATATCCAATATATCGATCGGTACATAACTTATGAAATGTCATTCAGTACCTAAGTATATGCTTGACCACAACAGAGGTGGGCAACCTATGGATCGCGGGCCGCTTGCGGACCGATCGAACGATTCAATTGGCCGCCGTCGATTAATATTTTTGAAAAACGAACAAAGTTGTTCGTAATACTAAACATAAAAACTTAAGAACTATTTTCTAAATATCAGTAAAAAGCTAGTTTAAATCAAGAAAATTCAAGATTGAGTCAGTTATACATTTCTTATTTCCATTTATAATTAATAATTAGAATATAATTAGAAATTAAAAATATGGAAAATGATCAACCATCCGGGAAAGAAAATTCAACCAAATTAGATGAACTTTTCTTAATAAAATTTGGAATTGAATCATCTCTGGCGATTTACAAAGAGATTAATTAACTGGGAAATAAACAATTTAATTTTGCCGAGACTTCTCCCGAGAATTTCTTAATTTTTCCGGTAATTTTTCGACTAATTTTCTGCTGAATTGGACTGTTTATTTCCCTAATTTTACTGACTATCCCTAATTTTTTCAATTATTCTAAATTTTTAAATTGAATTTCTGTATTCCTAACCGTCTCGTTCTTTTTTGGTTTTCTAGACTTTTTTCCAACTATATCGCCCCAACTTTTTGTCCCTTTTGTCACCATATTAACAAGCATAAAACAATTTTTTAGTCATATTCTGACTTGTTGTGGCCAAAATTGGAAGATGAGTTATGGATCACATTCGTCCCGTTATGGCAGAAATAGAGCACGAAATGAAACTCTAGAAACTCACCAAAAATTGGGGTTAAGGGAATTGTGAGCTGTAAGATGGGTTGGGGGTGACAGGAAGGATTTAAATTATTGATTAAAATAAATGTATTCTAAACAAGTTGTTAATTTTTCCATTTCTTTCGACTTGGCTAATTGATCGATTTTCTTTTCCTGCCATTCTACGAAATTTTTTGGGACTATTTCTCAATTACACGATTTTCTCGAATTTTTCTGGTCTCTTCGGGACCCAAATGGTCCAGGAAATTTAACAACAACTCGTTTAAAGTTGATGAAAGTCAGTGAGGATATACGACAATGGGGAACAGGTTGGGATAGTTGGTAATCAGCAAGGAAAAGGTGTGGAAAACACCGCAGAGATCCAAAGGAAAGCAGGAAAATATCTATGTTTTCTTGTAACTTCAATTTTAGATGAATTTGTAAATGATTTTCCATCAAATTTCAAGATATTTTTTTTATTTACCAAACAAATCTTTCAATTTAATGGTTTTTCTCAATTTTTATAATTTTCAAGATTTCACTTGCGAAATTTCAATCATAAAATTTAATTTAATGCCAAAATATCAATTTTGCAAGAAAATATTTGCTTTGGGAACCATTTAGTAAATAAACTGAATTCCCCAGAAATTTTCTCTGAAATTTCAAAAACCTAAAAATGCAAAATTGTTCTTAAACGAGTAATGAAGAAAGTAATTTCTCATAATTCCAAAAAAATCAACCCCTAAATTTTGAAGGGCGATTCGCGTCGAACTTTGTTTTCCGACGTATATTTTTTTCGAGTTATCGCTATCTTTACTAACTTTACTCCATTTACAGAAGTTTGTCTGACATTTTCCCACTACTACTCATTTTCCCGAATTTCTCCCTATTTTCGTAAGTTTTCCGGAATTTTTCAAACATTTCCACATACTTTTTCGATGTGTTGAATAACGATGAATTTATAATATAATCTATATATACCAATGAAAATAAAGGTCACATCTCATCTGATACAAATTTGGATTCCAATTATTTTCAATATAATTATTTTGATTTTGTTAAGAATGTGACAAATTTATAGTATAGATTCTTAGAACGATATCATGTGCCCTTCCGAAATTTTTTCATTTTCATGCGGCCCTCTACATAGATAAGGTTGCCTACCCTTGGACCAGAACATAAAACGAATACAAATTACTTCCATCCCAAATCCCCATGTTCTTAAAATATCTTCCTTCTGACAATATATTATATTTATTTTTTATTTATTTTATGAGAATTTAACTTGAAGGAATGATAAAAAAAATTAATACCGAACCAAATAAAAAAAATCAACTTGAACGGGCGTAACCTTACAATAGATTTATGATTCGACGCTTATAACCCAGAGTTTCCCTTATTTTGGGTTCCCTCACCCACCGTATCCCATCTTCCCGAATCATAATTTAACATTCTTGACACGGTTTATATATGTTTTCATAATTTACTGTCAGAAATATACAAAAAAAATCCTTGTATCTACAATTGTCCAGTCAAAATGTTTAAATTCTCGACCACTAAATGGTCGTACTATTTTCTTTTTTTTGTAGATTATTCCGTTTGTTGATAGCAACAGGGGGTGACCAAAAAATATCGTATGGAAATTTTTTTTAGGGAATAAAGGTAGATTTATTATGTCTGACCGCTTTAGAGAATTTATGGATCGAATGAAAAATTGAAATTTTAATGTATAAAATGAAGCGGAAAGTAAACGCCTTCATTAAAATTCGGAAAATTGTTATGTTCTGATTTCAGATTTATCTAATAGAAAATAGATGAGGGAAAATTCTATAACTCAGTAGGATGATCCCCAGTTACAAATAAACATGATATCGATCTGAAAGTTTTTCTTCCTGACTTATTCCAGTAAGGTAAAAAAATAAAAATATTATTCGTTTTAATATCCCCATCATCTATTTCCCTGATGTAAACCATAAAAAGTATTTTATGGTAGAACATAAAGTAAACTTTTTAATCGATTTCCGTTTTAACTTGTACAATATCATCCCCTCAGTATAAGAAAAAAGGAGTAAACATTAAATGAAAGTTAATTCAAATATATTAAACAAGAAATGTTAGCAAGGATGATATCAAATAAATTTAATTTCCATGTTTTCCCTTTTTTTATTCATTTTTTATAATTTATGCAAATAAATGCCAATCTAAGATTAAATATCTATCAAATCCTTTTTTTTTGCATCCAATACGTAATGCGAGCATAAATTTTACCTATAATGTTTGATTTAACATTCAATTTTATTGCATTTTAAAAGAGTAAATATGGGTTATCCGATTCTTATGGAAGTCGGCTGTATTTGCTGTATTTTAAATCGGATTTCGGGGGAATAGATTCCTGAATTTCAATATTTTATTTATTTCTTAATTGTTACATAATTCAAAAATCGTTATGATAATTTAAAATTATTTATTAATATCTAATATAAATAATACATTTAAATATATTTATGAAAAGTAAAGTCTGAAAAACTGCAACAGCTGGTTCCATGGCACACTTTTAGTATTCCTTCGAAATAATCCTTTATTTTTGTATAATCTCATATTACAAAATACGCGAATGGCAGATGGTGTTGTTACCATCCTTTCTCTTATAATATTTTATTCCTATATTTTTTCTGTTAATTTCTGCATATCACTCTTAGCGATGCTATTGTTGCAATATGCTCTTCATACTTACAATGGATTAAATTATACAGTAAAATTGAGCTGTTTTGATCTGAAAAAGATATATTTAAAAATTAATGAATCCGATCTAAATTGAATCAATTTTACTGTTTATCGTCCGTAAATTATTGTACGAGTACTTCCATCCAATAAAAATAATATTATATTATTAATATAAGAAATGCACTTCTGTTCCATTTCTTCTCCTACTTTTGCATCAATGTTTTTTTTTCTGCACTCTGCAATCTACATCTTTCTGTTAAAAGGTTATTGTTTGTTTTAACCCATACAGGAATGGGGCATTTAATTTTATTTAATATAGAAAAAAAAAATCTGCATGAGCATGTGCTGCATTTGGTACGTGAATATACCGAGAAAAAAATGTATTATTTGTACAATTGCATTAAAATGCATATTTATGTTAGGAAATAATGTCTGTACAAATTCGAAATGATCAGAGATAAAATAAGAAACGATATAATTGGTATAAGAATCTGTTCGAAGCAAATCATTAATTAATTCAATACTCGTTTTGATTGGCATGGAAATCGACAATAAAAATGTTAATCCTTCGTTTTGAAATACCCCCATTTATATTTATTATCTCTAATTTATAACTACTTGATGAAAATGATAGGACGATAAAATGGAATGAATGAATATTCCATAAAACAATGGGATAATTAGAAAATTATATGCAAATTACATACAAAAATATTTTAATTGTGTGAAATATGACGCCCACTATCCCATATCACATAACATTTAATGAAGTTATCTGCTTCGTCTATATTAAATGTTTATAAAATATGAAATCTGGAAACCAAAACATTGATAGGATACATGGGGGGATCCCCTTTTCCAGATAATATTTCGTCTATTATTTTAGATAAAATGGAAAATGTGAGGGTATATATGGATCATATCATAAGTCGGAAAATTCATTTCATAATAAATATTTTGTTTTGAATGGACAACAAAAACCGAACTACAAGTGGGAGTCTTGAAATATGTATAACTACAAGTACATAATACCACTATCCATTTGATGGAAAACTCTTAAGAGATTTTATTTTAATTAGAAAGTCCTTCAGATCGGTCAAATTTGTTTTAAATTATTTCGAAAGTAGAGTATACAATGGAAAAACGGCAACAAAAGAATTGAATTATAAATTGTCTAGTTCTGATTTTGATATCTTTATTTTACACATATAATATGAAAATTTTCCTTTTAAGTTATAAATTCCTCAAAAATTATATCATCCATTTGAATTTAAATAAATTAAAATAAATGTTAATTCTTTAGTAATCTTTTAATTGAATTTATTTCAAATTTGTAGTTAGTATTAGTAGAGGATCGAAAAAAAAACCAGAGTTACTCATAAAAAAATCATAACACCTAAAGATGTCCTTTGATCGAGTTGAGAAAAGAAACATGCGCGCTTAGACCACACTGCTGAAGTGAAACTTCTTTTGGAAAATTTAATTAAATTCGTGTTTCGTTTTGGGCCAAAATGGATTTTGGTAAGAAAAAAATTCTGGGTCACCCTTTAAGAGAGACGTTTTTTGGGTCCAAATGGTTTCTGGGTCACCATGTAAGAAAAAAATGTTTAGGGTACGCTTTAAGAAAACAAATTTTGGACACCCTGTAAGAAATAAAATTTTGGGTCACCCTGTAAGAGAAAAAAAATTTTGAGTACAAATTTTTTTTGGGTAACCCTGTAAGAAAAAAATTTGGGTCACCCTGTAAAAAATAAAATGTTAGGTTACCTTGTAAGAAAAAAATTGTTGAGTAAGAAATGTTTGGGGTAATCCTGTAAGAAAAAAAATTTGGGTCACCCTCTAAGAGAGAAAAAAATTATCGAGTACAAAATTGTTGGGTCGCCCTTTAAAAGAAAGACTTTTTTGGGCCACCCTGTAACAGAAAAATGTTGTCTTCAGTATTTGGCGTCTGTACACTGAACCTGCATTTTCTACCTCAATTAATTGGTTTTGACGTCTGGATATGGTGACTTAAGCATTTATTTTCGGTATGGAAATATTTTGAAACGTTGGCAAGCCAAACGTCCAACCAACTTCCGTTACATCAATTTTTGGCTTACCCTTCGCAAAGAAGTTTCACTTCAAAAATGTCCGTATTATCGTATATGGCGCAACTTTTAAGCCTATTTTCGGATATGCGTGGCATACCAAGTATTGCCGCAAACGGCTATTTTGGGTTTTTAGAACTCAAGGGAAATCGCTATAACTCTGAAGAGAGGTACTATAAAGGTCAAAAGTGTAATGTAAACGATGGGACTACAAGTTGGGTTTATAAAAAGAGCGCTACAACCAAGCCAGCTGGGGGTCGCGGAACAAAGTGAAATTATGCGATTTTTAATAAATAGCAATTATAAAATCAGGAAAAAGTGATGGAGATATTTACCTCTTTTATGAAGTCATAGGCAATTAGTTGGGGCATCGAGTGGTATCACCACAAATCTCAGCTAATCCTCGACGTTGCACTGATGGTCAAAAAACATGCTTTTTCCTTAATTAAACTCACTACAAAATTTTTCGACCAGAAGGAGGCGTCAGATCAAAATATTTTGTTATTGTTAGTTTAAGTCGGACCTTCCTACAAATAAACGTCACATTGGGATTTGCCAATCTTGAACCCCTTGCAAAAAAAGTTAAGCGTGTATTTTGGTCGACACAAATGGAAAAAAAGTTTTTTGCTCGAAATTGCTTCAAGATGGCGTCCGATGTTAAGGTGATGTATTGGAGGTGTTCATTACATCACGGTAGATCTAAACAAAATATTGAAAAAAATCAACGCCTGCTAGGGATGACGCTAATGGTAAAAGTTTTTGGTACAAAAATGATTCAGGATAGGCTCTGAGGTAAAAATGATGTAAAATAACTGTTAGATGGTGTCTGACGTTAAAGTGATGTATGTCAATGTTGATTGGAATGTGAAGGAGTATCTGTCAAAAATAAGTACTGGGAACCAATCATTGCTGGGAAAAACAAAAGATTAGAAAAGCTGTGCCAGAAGAAAAAATAAAATCCGCTAGACACTGGGGGATGAAGGCAACCACGGGCATAATAGATTTATCGTAAAGGGGAATCGCTAGTTTTCTCAATAGAAAATTATAACCAATTTCCTAAAAAATATCCATTCTCATATTATTCATATGTTATATCGACCCCCAAAAAATCAGGGGGTTGATTTAAAAAAAATGTTTGTTAAAAAATATCTTCACTATAACCTTAGGTTTTATTCTGCATATTCAGATTTTTCCATTTTTAAAGAAAATTTCTCCAGAAATTTAAGTTTCTCACTATACTGTCTGGGAAATTCTAAAAAATCGAAGATTCACAAAGAAATTCTTACCAACGTAAATTAATTTCATAACGGTCGATTTTTCCAAAAACTCTTCTTTATTTATTTCTTTATTTGGTTATCAATAAAATCGAGAATTTTCGAAGTTTTTTAGAAAATTTTTATTAAAATTTTTTCAAATTCTGACAATTGAATTTTGGATGGGATTTTAAAAATATCAGTAGTTAGAGGACCCCTTAACCTTATGATATTTATACATCTCACAAATTATCCCCTATTTGAATTTATCTCAAATTTTTAAAATTTCCAATTTTTCGGGAAAGTAAAATCGTTTTTCTGAGTAGTTTTCAGTTTCATGATATATCCCATATCAATCGCCCTAACTATAGATTAAATGATTATAATTAAAATGTTTCCTGTGTAGTACTTTCTGAACTTCTAACACTTGAAACCATTTAAATTGTATAACCATTTTTTCTATACCATGTCATAATTAGAAAATTTTGTAATGAAACTACCCCCCACTTGTCGTTTCCTGTTTGAACATTAAATATTATTCCATATTGCATCCACATCACCACAATTTTATTTGCTGCAATATGAGTGCATTAAGTGAATAATATTCTAAAAATCATGTTCCTTTTATTTTCATTATTTGATCACGGATTAGCACTCAAACACGTCAACCAAACTAATGTCATATAGTTAATATACCATTAAAAACTTCTCGATTTTCTATAATAATAATAACCATTTTACATGTTTTTGTACTGCATTTTTGGTGTGTTATTATATGCAATGTGCATACTTAATATGGAGGTCTGTTTGGTCGGTGGGTATTTTATATCTGCAAATATGAATTTTCAAACATTCGTCGTATAGAACGATCCAACTGGGATTTTTTATTTGTTATTATCTGTCCCAAGTGTATGTGCAACGAGTGCATTTACACGACAAACTCGCGTATATTATTGTTGCATTTAACAGGCTGGTGGAAAAGTCTGTTCATTTTAACTATTTGGAAAGAATCCAAATTCATTAATTTAAAATTTCCATTGAATTTCCCTATATCCTTTAACGAGTACAATGTTATAAACCGATTTTCGTGGTTCACAATCTAAATATGTAATTGTTGTGCGAAAATTTCATGAGTGTCAGTTTATATACCAGGACGAAATTTTTATATCCCATCCCACATATCCCAACCACATCACACTCATATTATAATCAATTGAATTGCTGTTTACTCATCACGGAATACGGCATCAATTTTAACTGCGACAGGGTCAAATGAATTTTATTGGCAGTAAATGGAGTTAGATGTTTTATTCCTTACTTCCCCTATTGACCTAGTAATATTTAATATGGATATCCAATTCCTATATTTTAATGTTAAAATTTTTATGGCATGTCAAGGAAACGGATCTGCTTCCATTTGTTACGAACATAAATACGTATATTATCCATGATCGGACGTCCTCTTGATTCAGTTTTGATAGTACTCAGTAGTGCATGGTAATATTAGCATGGGGACACCAAGTTACATATATGCAATATTCATGTTCGATATTATATTTTAACATACAACAATTAAAGTAGGTCCCTGAATGGAAAGTTGTTACTCGAAATTATAAAAACTAAACTGACAACGGAATGGGTTAATAAGCATTCAAATTCTCGTACTGATGTCCTACCATCTCCCATATACGTATTTTACCCATTAACTTTATCCTAATGTAATATTACAATCGTTATATAGATTGACACGTAAAAGTTAGTTAAGTGTACCCATACCCATCCTGGGATTACATATATTGTTGGTTTTAGTGATTTTAGCGGGCCGGTAGTCAGATGACCGAATGATGGACCCACCCAACGATGTAGTAATGCGGGTGAAGGTAATGTTTGCACGCAACATGTTATTTTTAGTTTATTAGAGCTTTCAGGACTTTCCTATTTGTTATCAGTCACTAATATATTTATTTTTTTTCCCCATTTGGATGTAGCAAAATCGGATATGGAAAATGGTAAACGAATCGATTTTTAAATCTCGATTATTAGATGACATATGCCTGGGGTGATATTAAAAATGATGATAGGAAATGATTAAAATAACCTGTTGGTTCATTAATTATATCCACTTATAAGTATTAAATCAATCAATTTAAATAAAAGTCGGCAATTTTATTATGTAATTCTATAAATTTTAAGATACAAAATAGGATACAATAAAACAATAACTCTAACAGCATAACATATCTCCAACATAAAAGAAAATTGTTTTTCTTCAAACTTTCTTTAAAGCCTTTTTAAAATGTTACGCTTCGCATATAACTTGTACCAAAGAAATCGTAAGACATGGAAAATAAAAAATAAATCCATAGAGACTTTGGCATAAATTTAATTTCCAAAGACGAAATTTGTTTTTATGATAATGATTTTTGGGTGAAAGAAAAATGAATTATTCATACGTTATGTTTCAGGAAGTAAGGAAAATGTATCGGCGAAAGAGTTTTGCCATTTATCGTTTTGGAAAAAACAGAAATACATTTTTTTATAATATTACATAAGCTGCAACTAGATACCTACCTTTGTCTTTGGCTTACCAATCCTTCGATATAATTTTCCAAAATATTACACAAAAGATATATTTTTTTGTACAGTCGATTGCTTAATAATATTTTCGAATATTTGAATTGTCGAAATTAATTCGAACACACCGCTACCCATCTGAAGCATGATCATGGTAAAATTTTTATAAGGACCCTGAAAGGGTCGTGCAATTAAATCGTCGTCATAAAATTAATCAGAGGACCAGTTGTCGTCTTTTGGTATATTTCTGGAATGCAAATTTACACCCAAGAACATTTGCGATAATTTTTAGAATGGGATGGGGGATAAATCGCACTCCGAAAATATACAGAAGAGACGACTCTGATTTATTCTATAATACAGGTGATTTAATCGTATGCTCCGCTCAGGAGTTATAGCTAATTAATTTTGACCGTGCTTCAGATGGTACATGCTTTTTTCCAGCTCATTTTATTTTTCTATATTTTGGATAGTATGCTAACAAAAATATTACTTTTCGAAGTCAATTTTTATCAATCCCGTTATCCTCATTTTTGGGGATATTTTTCTGAGTACGTGAATACGTGAAACCACCCTGTAATTCAATATAATTTAATTGTTTTCTCCTCAAATTTTGAAGTTTCAAGAGCAGTTGCTAAACCAGAAGATAAAATAAATTTTCTCCTGAATTTTTTACATATTAAGATTCTCAATATAACTGATGCGATTTTGGAAGAGCTAACGGTAGATTACAAATGTGTGCAAATACAGGTAAAGTAACAGGTAAGATGATAAATGTGAAATATTAATCTAAGAAAGAGGGATTTTTTGGAAGAGGTTTTTTTCGAAATTTTCGAAAAAATATCGGAAAAATTCCTGGAAAAAAGTCAGAAAAAGTTATGAAAAATTGGAAATGTTATAACGGGAGAATTAGGAAGCGGTTCGAAAAAAATCGGGGGAAAGTAGAAAGGAGATCAGGAACAATTTATCACAAAAGTCAGGGAAATTCGGGGAATATTAAAATTTTTTTGTTGGAAAATTGGCCCTCAGACCATCTCTGTGAAATCGAAAGTAAACCGCAAATATGCAGAATTATATGTTATATCGGCCAATTGGTATTATGGAAAGAGTACCGAGAGATAAAGGAAAATACAGTAAAAAGCGTATAGACAAAATTTTAGATATATTTTAAGCAAAATTTGAAGTATATATCGTCGGTATACAACCAGAAGGCATTAAGTCAAAAAATGTAGTTTTGAGTAAATCGATTTTTAAAGTTATGAAGATCTCTAAAACATATGGGAAAAATGACTTAATGCAATCTTGTCACAGCTATATCTTTGAAACTATTATCTTCCTAGTTATATAACTTTAATAGCATAAAGTTGATTCATTATGCTACACTTTCCCATCAATAACTCAAAATTGGAAAAAACTGAATTAATGCTTTCTGGAAGCATACCGACGATATTTTTTGGCACATTTTGAAAATTTTTATTTTGAAATAATAATCTTCTCCGAATGCCGAAATTGGTATTTTTTTCTGAATTATACCATATTTCTAAGGTATATGTATCTACAATTTATGTAGAAAGGTACAGGAAATATAATATATATGAACTAGGACAGTGATGGCGAAACTTTTTGAGAAGTGGGTCAACTTTTGTTCATAATTTTTTAGTAGTAGCTCGTGGGTCACTAAGTCAGTGGCGTCACTTGGAAAAGGGTGTAACGTAAGCTAGTATACATAAAGCACAATACATTTTAAATGAAGATAATTATGTAATATGTAACTATGTTTTTAATTTTAAATAAATATAAGTTAGTTAGGAAGGCCCATCAATTAGGCGCCCATCGCTTAATAGATCATTGAACTGCGACCCGATAAATTATATAGCACCCCAAACAATAGGGCCAAACTTTTAAATAAAAATTCTGCTTGTATTCGCGACTTTTGTTGATGATTTTGTGGGGGACGGAAGACGGCAACCGCCGAGAATACAGCGGAAGAAGGCAGAGAAGTTCAGCGGACAAAGAAGGTCGGCCGGAAGCAGCATGTAATGATTTTCCCATCGGATCAACAACGTGGCCATCGTGATCATCTTATTCAGTGACGGGCATTTAGGGTTAGTTTTAATATAATTTTAATACGAAAAATGGTAAGTATTACTGCCTTTGGTTATAATTTAAATTTAATAAAATTTTTGATTAAATAAATTAATTTTGGCTTAACAAGAAATACAATTGTTTAACTTGCTAATGTGCGACATCGTTAGGGTTTTTTAAGAGAATTCCATGAGGTGTTGTCACAAGGGAGGGGAGCAGTGGCGTGCGTTCAATATCTCTATAAGGTGTGCAGAATTTTATGGCACCTTAACAAAATGTTACGGCCTTTATCCCAAAAATTGACTAACATTCTTTAGAAAAATGTCAAAGAAATAATTGGCAGCTCGTATAGTAGATTCTCTAAAGATTATATAAAATTATATGAAATGAGATTTAATGTTAGGCTTTCTAAGAGCTTACGAGATTTTTGAAGCTTAATTATCGGACAATTTGAAATTTCGTTAAAGGACCGTTATTTGGCTAGATAATAGATTTTGAAAAGAAACAAATTAAGTTCGAAACTTAAGTTTACAATGGTTTGATAAAGCTTTTGGTAAAAACTTTGAATTTTATCTAAATGTAATGAATCTTGTATAACTTTACCTAATTTATAATGAACTATGTTTCACAAGTTTTGTGGAAAATCAGAACTGATTGTATAAGATTTTCCTGGATTTTTTTCAGAATTCCTTCTGACTCATGCTCCATATTATTACTATAATCTGTCTTTTCACCGACTATTTCTAGATGTTTATTACATTTTCGATTTGCCGACAATCTTTGATATTTGAGGCATTTTTACGGCAAAAATTCGGGAGAATTCAGAGAAAAGTCGGGAGAAATTGTTGAAATTCCGAAAAGTCGGTAAGAAATCGGGAAAAATATAGAATAGGTGGGAAAAAACTTAATAAATTAATGTGAAGTAAAAACGATATCAAAATGAATTAATATAAATCTTAAATGTAAAGTTTTATTTGAGTTAAAAATTTCCCACAGACCTTTTCCCGAAAATTTGATATTTCATATAAATTTAACTAATTTAAAAAAAAAAATTGGTTCGAGAATGAAAAGAATGACATTTTAATTAAAAGCTCCCGATAAGAACTTTGAAATTTTGTAGAGCTTTTTTAAAATCAAATTATTGAAATAGCAAATCGATTTCATAACGTATTTATTTAAATCTGAAATATAAAGCTTATACTTGCAGATTTTAATTTACCACAGAGCTTTTTAAGGAAAGTTTCCAATTTCATTGAAATATATTAATCAGCAAATAAAATGGATTGATTAATTTTGACTAAAATAATATTTTAATTTAAGTTTCTTTAAATTTTTAGGGTAGAAACTTGATTTAAAACATATAACTTTAAATCCGAAATGTAAAGCTTTCTTATTCGTATATCGTAATTCGTAATTTTCTTGTTGAGTTCTTTTCTATGACTATTACTGTCCAAATACATAATTTTTTAATCAATAATAAATCATAAAAATCAATGCGTGGGTCATTTAAAAATCCGGTGTGGTTGAGCGTCTGACCCGCGGGTCATAGGTTCGCCATCACTGAACTAGGATGTGTAAAATTTAAATTGTAGATTTCAAAATTATAAAGATGCAACTTGAGCAAAATCCGCTTAAAATAAAGTTGAAAATTGCGAATATTTTTAAAAATGTTATATAAGAATGACACATGTCTTGAAATTTTAAAAATACGAATAAATTTCGTAGACGATTAATTTTTAAAAAAGTTGCCTACTGTTTACTTTTGCATAATTAGTTTTTTCGATTTCCATATAAAATTCTTTGGAAAATTTAAGGTTTCCGGGAGACTGGCATTTTATTGTATAATTGCATTTTAAAAAATCGTGTCGCTTTCTTAGGCCGATTTTCGGGAGAAATTTTTCAACAAAAGATCTTGGTTAATTAATTAAAAACAATTTATAAGATTCGAAGGCGTTATAAGATAAGAAAATTTGTTTCCTAGAAATTCTTTGAAGAATCTTAAACAAAAATCGATAGAATTTATTGAATGAATTACTATTCAATTCTTGACTATATTTTAAAAATAAATGTTCTAAAGGAACCCTCTCACCTTATAGTCTTGAGATATCACACTAGCCATTATCTGCTTCATAATTTTCAACTTTTAAGTATTCCAGACAAATATTCAATTTTCAAAATTCATTCTGGAAATATTCATTTGAATATGAAGAACATAAATGATTCGTTAAAAGATATATCCGTTTTGAAACAAAGTGTATGTTACGAGTATATATGTCAACTTTATATCCCGATACATATACTTACCTTCCAAAAAACCTTCTTGTTGCTTTTTATTCATTTTTTTACCCATATCCTTACAAATAGTGTTTCGGAAAATGTTCTTGACTGACAAGTGTCAGACAAAAGTCAGTATATATGGAAATGTTTCAGTGAAACAGGTAGACAGGTTGTAGGTTTATACGCATGGGTTAGTGTTACTGAAACTTTACTTTAAAGAAATCTGAATATTAAACTACTCATATTATAATGCGGAAAACTTTATAAAAGAGGATGAAAAACAAACCTAGAAAATTGCGGAAGTTCTTTTATGAAAATTTGTATTATATACATTTTGTAATATTTCTGTATTTGATGTAGTAATTTATTTAACGGATACGGGATCTTTTAGAAGAGAACTTTATATAGCAAATTCAATATTATTATTTGCCATATGCTTAAAACATTCAGCGTTCCTTAAAATACCGATCTTACGTCATTTAATTTTCTCCCCTGGCTTTCGCCAGTAATTAATTATATTTCCTCAAAGAATCGTTAAATACCCAACCATTTCTATTTTTAAAAATTATCATAATTGAAGCCATTAATTTTCCGGTTTTGGTTTTATTTCATTTTCGTTTCATGACATTAATAATATAATTGTTTCCAAGAGATATGTATAATGTATATGAATGGGATATATATAAAGAATGAAAAAAATCGGAAAAGAAAAGTTTTAATCAAATCCACACCCCTAAAAAACGTTTAATTTAATCAAAATCAACATTTGCGTTTTCACTTATTAATTGCTGGGACCTTGACTTCCATCCTCACTAATAATTTGTCAAACTTTCTATATAATATTCCCTACCCAATGGGTAGTAGAAATTTGTAGATTTTTGGTCGATTTCTTATAGATTGATTAGCTTCCACTATAAATGTATTTTTATTTTTAGAACTAAAGTTATAATTGATTTTCAATGTTAGAAATTTGGACTTGAATATTTTATAAAAAATCCTTGTCTGACTGAAAATTAATTTTATAGTTGAAAATCCCATTCAATTTTTCCCTCCTATTTTTATGATTGAAGACTTTTTCATTGAGGTAAAATATTTGTTTTAAATTCGATTTATATATTTCTTTTAAGTCAATTTTTATAACCCTCAAAACGCATTTAAAATAACATGAAAGTCCATATATAAAACCACAAAACTTGAAATTTTTCCATATCTTCAACATACATAGTTATACATCGAATACAATTTTCAATGAAAATTCTTAATATTCTTCTTGGGAAAATCAATTCAAACCAATTGCGGAACACATCTGTGTCTCTGGGAAACTAATCAAAAATGTAAACTTTCGAGGAAAAAAACTTCAAACTTTATTCGATTTCATTTCATAATATTTTTTCTTCTATCGTTTTGTATGTGGTTTGTATATTTGCGTTGGATGATTTTTTTCCTGTAAATTTGATATTGATCAACAATATTAGGATAATTTCAGATCCGTTCTTAGGGTTTAATTAATAAAACATTCAACTCCTCGTGGGTTTTAATCATTTAAATTCGAAAAATTTTTAAATATTTTTCAATGCTCCGAATCGGATAAAAAATAGTCAAAGGTTTGGGCAGGGAAAATTGTCCTTCATTTTACATTCATTTCCTGATTTTTTCTGATTTTTCCCGACTTTTTCCAGATTATTTCCGAATAATTTTTACCAATCAATATAGTTTCTCATTTTGATCTCAATTCATTCATCCATGATTTCTTATCGTTTTGAAGATTTTTAGAATCTTCCTCGAGTTTTTTTGTCAATATTTTCGTCTTTTTCTTTAGATTTTACTAGTAAAACCCATAAATACCACATTATACCACAGATTTTGGATCACCCTGTAGGAGAAAAAGTTTTTTGGGTCAACCTGTAAGAGAGACAATTTTTTGGGTCACAAAGGTTTTTGGGTCACCTTGTAAGAGAGAAAAATTTTTTTTGTCGAAAAGTTTTTTGGGTCACCCTGTGAGAGAAAAAATTTTGGGGTCAAATTGGTTTTGGGTCATCCTGTAAGAAAAAAATGTTTGGGTCACCCTGTAAAAGAAATATTTTTTTGTTCAATATGGTTTTTAGGTCACCTTGTAATAAAAAAAATTTTGGGAGAAAAAAATTTTTGGATCACCCTGTAGAAGAAAAGTTTTTTGGGTCACCCTGTAGAAGAACATTTTTGTTGATGCGACGGTTTTTTGGGTCCCCCTGTAAAAAGATGTCGGGGTCCGGGCGACACCTCCCCCCGAACTACCACATTGGGGAAGTCAGTACCACCTCCTTTTATGACAGTTTTGGGGTTTTTGTACTTCCCAGCACTGATTTTTGACAGATACCCCTTGACATTCCCCACAACATTGCCATACATCACTTCTATATTGAAGGCCATTGTGTGGACGAAAAAGAAAAAAAATCGATTTTGAAGTGTCAAAAGTGTGTGAAGCCCACAGCCTCCTTCTCCCTCAAAATGCACCCCAAAGTCGATACTTCAACTTTCGACATTTTTAGTGTCGCTTGCGACATGAAGGCGACATCGCCGAGGTTTTTAATATCCCTTAAAAGATGCGCCATATACCCAATATACGGAACTAAATTTTTACCCCAATACATTTCTTTGATGTTTGTCATAAATTTTGGCACTGAAAGGTTTTGGTATCTAGAAATGTTCACTCCATCCCTTTTTTAAGATTGAAATATATACATAATACTTCCTTACTGCCTGCCTACTTCCAAAAAGGGATTATCGGCTATATCGATCGTAACAAAATATTTAAATCATGAAATCGAAGGAAATGATTTGAAATCAATTTTGTACGAACATTTTCCATTCAATTTAATGTACGTTAAGTAATTACTACTTAATAATTCTAATAATATAGATAATTTTCCTCTCAAAATAATCCATATTTTTAATTCAATCATAACACATATTTTCCTTCAAAAGTTTTTCAACTTCAGATTTACTTTTTTTTTCATTGATCGCCTGAAGTGAAAAACAAATAATTCAGTAATGCAAATGTAGTGCAAATGTTGGCCAAATTACAGCCCAAGTCAAACAATAGATAAATGAAAACCAATAGTCATATATCCATGGGTTTGAAAAAATATAAAAAATCCGAAAAGTTAAAAATAAGATAAAGTAAGAAAAAAACGGATCCCTCTTTTTGGTTGAGTAATGAAATAAAATAAGGACATAAATCCTTTATTCTTCCTCATCCAAAATTACGTATATAGAGATATCGAAGTTTCATAAACTGTGAATTGAAAAATCCTTGTTGGCAACCGGAATATTTCGCTTCTTTAGACTATTTTCCCAATTTTTTTTTCTCCTCTTGTCGTCCCATCAAAAACTCTGCTTGTGATGCACAATTCGTATTATTTGTGTGCGAGAATTATGTGTGTTAATCAGTTATTTATCTGGGATACCACGCTAGTGGCATTGAGAGGTAGCCAGGAAAAATGTAAAGATTTAAATATTTTGGAAATCGGCCAGACTGGTTTCTTGCAGTCAAATGAAGAAAATATATATATTTTCATTAAGGGGATTTTCATATACAGATTTATTAGGAATCGTTGTTGCTTTCCATGCAGATAGATTAAATTTTCCAAATAAAATGTCAGCATTAATAATGTAAAATTCTCCTGGAGTTTTCTGACATATATTCCTCAGCAATTTATGATGAATAACATTCACCAGACAGAATAGTTTTTCCTTTTCCCAGATATTATTATTTTAATTAAGATTTCGAGATTTTCTTAATATGATAACTTGTTGGAAAGAAATGGTTAATGGGAGGAAAGATTTTCCCAATTATCTTATTTAATAAAGTCTACTTTACAAGAATATTAATATCATGCCTTGTCGATTTATTTAAACTTTAGCTTTACAACTTTTACAAATTCCAAAGATATACCTTTCTGTAGTCATTCGATACATTTTAATATTATTTCTTAATAAATTTTGAAGGGAAAAAAACACAAAAACCTCAGAGAAATTCGATAATACAAATTTAAACAATGATTTAAGTATTAAATGGGTACGTAATTTCTAAAATGATACCCGAAGCTATTCACGTCTATACACTTTATTTACCAATAATTTGAATACCATGCATACTTCTTGTAACATTTAAGAAAATATTATCAACAATTTTCCATCTACATAGTTTTCTAACAGCGTACACCATTTTCCATATATTTAAATAGTTTTCCTTCGAATTAAGACAAATTTTGTGTTTTAGTTTTGGTTTTACCAACACGAAATTAATGTATCATTATTCCATATCTACGTCTACGTACTCGTATAAATATCTAATTCTAGAAAGTTAAAATATCTCTCTGATTTCATTCTATTATTTCATGTTGGAATCTATATTTCTATATTATGACTTCTGTCTAACAGGGAGATTCAGCTGGATTTCCCAATATATCAAGATCCGATTTTAAACTTTAAAAAATGGGAATTAATTCTTACACATAATTTAGTTTTATGACATTTTTTCAGAAATATTATATAAAAAATTTCGAATGTATATTTCTCGTTAAAATACAGGACTCTGAATTACAGAAATAACTGATTTTTTAGAGTCCTTATATCTATGGTTTAAGTTTAAGGATTTTTATAAAACTTATGCTCCTTTAAACTACATATTTATTTTTATTTTTAGAAATAAAATGAACGTCGTTATGTTAAGGGATGTTCATTTTCAAAGAGTTTATACGGAATCGATTTTTATAAGTCAGCCGATCGACAACTGAATGGACGGATATTGGATATCATTTAATAATAATAATATACATATTTTATGAAATAAATATTAATAAATTGTATTAAAATTTTATTCAATAAATTTAATTTCCTTAATGAAAAAAATAAAAAAAATGAGCAGCATTTTCTATTTCGATCCATGCGATCTTGCAATTCCATCGGATTCACATATATTTAATTACTTTTTCCTTATTTCTTAATTTTAAGAACGTCCTCCAGATATATCTCATGATTTCTCCCATATTTGGAAAATAGCCCAAGTAACTATTAAAGCTCAATGAAATTAAACCTTTGAAATTGATGGCAACCTCGCTGTTAACCTGGATCAATCTAATTGTAAAACAAGAACATTGCTTTTAGGTTAATTTATTAATTTTTTTTAATTGATTAATAAGTTAATAAATCATACTGAATCCTTCTTGTACTTTCAAATTTCTATTATGTTGAACATAATATAACATTCTTGTCCATTTCAACCAGTGGCGTGCAGTCTAATGCTCAGAAGGCGCAGAGCACACCTGAAATAACGACCAAATCGTAATCAATTTTTATTGCTAATTAAAATTATTTTATTTAATAACTTTGTCAATCATCATCAATCTTATCCAAAGCTTTTAATTAAAATATAATATTATTTTGTTCATCAAATATATTTAATCTCCCGATAAATAAATTTAAAGGAAATCGCAAACTTTCGTTAAAGAGCTTAATATTTGCTTTCAATGTGCTTTCTAGATTTTTCGAGCATGTTTTTGGCGAAAATTGGAAACTTCATGAAAGAACCGATATCTGGATAGAAAATAGATTTTAAAACGAAAAAAATGAAGTTCTAAACACTAAGCTGTCTTACAGCTTACAGTGAATTGATAAATTTTTTACCGAAATAAAAATTAGATTCCAAATTATATAAAATTACATTTTAATTTTAAGCTTTCAATTAGCTTACGAGCTTTTTAAAGCTTTATTTGGGAAAAAGTTGAAATTTCGTAAGTGGGCCGTTATACGGATAAAAAATAGGGTTTTAAACGTAAAAAGTTAGGTTCGAAACTTAGAGCTTTCGTTGAACTTTCTGCGAAAATTCCAAATTATATAAAAATATATTTGAATTTTAAACTTTCAATGAGCTTTCGACATTTTTGACGCCTTTTTTTGGGAAAATTTGAAATTTGGTTAAGGGATCGGAAAAAATCGTAAGGTTAGGAAAATAAAGCTTTCTTGGAGCTTTTAAGTATTTCCAGAACTTTTGTATGAAGTGTTTATATTTGATATTTTTCTATTTTTCCTTAACTAATTTATGAACTTCCTGCGATAGTTTTTGTTTTCGAAGAAAATTATCGGGAATCCGGATCAAATATCGCGATGTTCGATATTCAAATTTCTCGGTTAGAGCCTTTACGAATTTCTGATATTTTTAGATAAATTTCGACTTTTCCGAAATATTTAATTTGTGTATTTTTACTGTCAAACTGTGAAAGCAACTTTCTGCGTTTTGACATTTTTTTCCGACCCAGGAAAATATACAATTCTGCACACCTTATATACATGTTGACCGCACGTCACTGATTTCAAGCCAAAATAAAGGAATTTCATTAAAATCAGATAATTTTAAAACAATCGTAAACTTTTTAAAATTTTGACCTGTAGGGGAAGGTGGGGCAAGACGGGGTACCTAAGGTTGTATTGCAAATAAACCTCAGTGTTTTGAATATTTTAAATTATATTTTTTATCATTTGAACCTCCTAGGTATCTTCTAATAAAATATTCACGCAGTATAAACATATATACATATATTCTATAATTTGCAATAATATTCAAGAAATAAGAAGGTAGGGAAACATAATAAAAGTTTTAAAAGTTATTAATTTGTATTGCATAATTGGCAAATATGTACTGCCTCTATCAGTCTTGCGGACGTAGTTCCTGACCATTCTAAAATAAAACGAAAATAGAAATTATAAATAATTCGTGTTACCCCATCTTGCCCCACCGGACACTCACACATAAAAATCTAAATACAAAAAAATCCGTCTGCAAAAACAATAAAGAAGAATTTTTACCTAAATATCTACGTAACTCTGCTTTCTAAATGCTACAGCACGAAGCAATGATTGCTTTTTTTATGCGATTATCACGCTAACAAATTGAAGCAATAATAACATCGAAATGTCTTAAAACAGATTTTTTGTGCTCAGGCAGCGACGCGACCTCCCACATCGAAGTTATTATTCACAGGACTGAATGGGAGCAGGACGTCACTTTAGATAAAAGTAATGCCGATCGCGTGATGCTTTTGATGTAGAAATTATTAGGGGTACCCCGTCATGCCCCTTACCCCGCCTTGCACCTTCCCCTTTCGACATTTCGACGAAAATTCTACATTTTCTTATCAAATTCCAAATATTTTGTAAGAAAATATGGAAATTTTTTCGAAAATCCGACGATTGTGAGACTCCGAACTCCGAATCCGAACATTATGAGAACCGGAAAATTTTGTACAAATTTTAAAAATTTGGAAAATTTTGAAAATCATGAAATTCATGAGATTTAGAATATTACTCAAAATTTTGAAAAATTCGAGTAAATCGAATTTAATCAAAATTTATGTTTGAATTTAATTCGATTTATAAAATTTAAATGTTACATTTTAAGGGATAATAATGTGAGATATATAACTACTCATATAAAAATAATGTAAGGAAAAATTATCTATCTAACGATTATATTGCTAAGAATCATGCAAATAAATCACCCTGTTAATAAAGCTGTTCCTAACGATGTCTTTACTCCTCCATAATACAATACATAAAATTGTTAAGTTAAATGTGATATTTATACGAATATTCGAACGAATCGTCGAATCCTTTTATATGTGATAAGATTGACCTCCCACCCCTCGCATACCCATCAAATTCATGTGAGATGTACAAAAGTAAATAGTCATGATAGCGTTATCGTACATATACCACACATACGTGTACGAATAATATTTTTCCAGCGAAAGAAACGGAGCGGGAGGATAAAAAAGAAAAATATAGAAATCAACAGGAGGATGGGAAGAGTTACGGATTCGAAATAAAAACGTTTAAAATTATTTTGAATGTTTAAATGAGGTTTAGGGAATTGTGATGGGCTCATAAAAGGACATTCGATGTGGTATGATTAAGAATATACCAAGGAATATGTACAGTACATGTTTTATTACTCATACCCCCTGCATACATCCCAAATTAACAGAATGTATGCAATACGTGTTTTGCATAACAATAATATAATTTTCTCAGTTTATAACTTTTCATTTCGTTATAAATATTTTTTTCCTTCTATTCCGAACTATTTCATTTTGGAAATCCCGATTTTCCACAATTATGTGTATGCGTATGGCCTATAATTTTCTGAAATACCATGTTAGGGTTGTTTTTTTTATTTTATTATCGCTCCTTGCCAAGAATTATTACAGATTATATAGCAACATCAGTTCGGAGGATCAGTTAAAAAAGGGAAAATGATAGACGCAACGGAACTCACATTACAATGAATGCGAGAAATTGCTTAATTTAAAATCAACAAAATCAAGGGGATATTTTTGAATCTAAATTTTATCAGACAATAGCTTTTATCTCGTCCTGATTATGGTGGATCAAAAAATGTCTATGTGTTGTATATCCAGTAAAACGAGAGTTTTAACGTTTTATTTTATTCTCACCGGTCCTTCCTGGTTCTGATCCCTTTCATATATTTTATATTAAAAAAATATAATTCACATGAGACATTACGAAATCAGACGTGAATCGACTAGTCAGTTAGAGAAATATTATTCCCCTTGCATCTTAACCAACTGTTGGTATTATTAACAGTATGGGTATTCGAGGCATTCAAATGTAATGATGAAGTTCCGGTTGGTAACAATTTAACAAGTCTGTTAACCCCATAGATTTCGGAGAATTTTTCTTAAATTTAGATTTTCTCTTCCTCATACCTATCAATTCAACTCTAACAGTTTTCCGAGAATATACGGTCCCTATTCAGATATATATATTTTTTTGCTGGCCTCTAATATATTCTTGCGACGAGATATGCAGTGAATATGCGGTAAAATTGAGGGGGATAAAAAAAATTGAATTGAAATGCTGCCAGCGTATATTTTAACAATTTTGGTGCAGCCCCATCAACAATTTCAACCTATATTATAGCTGTTTGTTGGTGTATTGTCCTACTACTCCAAACGAATAGTATATTTTTTGAAAATTCTGATTATCCTTTTAATGGTAAAGGATTGATATAAAATATATAATATGATGAAAATTCAGTCGCGCCAACAAGTTAAAAAATTGAATTTTCTTCCAGAGAATTTTACTATATATAGGCACCGTTTTGGGGATCGATTTGGAAATTTAATCTAAATCTGATGAATCCGATAATTTATTTCCAAAACATTTTAATGTATTTACGTATTAGAGTTAAGCTATTTTCAGAATTTGTACAAAATAAAATGTTATTGAAATGGAAAATATTATCGAACGAATAATAAATAAAAAAGATGATGTTTTAAGAATAATAATAATAAAATGACTTTTTATTGAACCTAAATTACCTAAAAAGTTTTAATGCAATATTTCATATGCTAAAATTCGAGTATAAATGAGAAGGGTTTTAGAATCCTATTCAGATCTGATTTATTTCTGTGGCTAGAGTGCTAAAATTGTAATCAAATTATTTGAATAAATTGCTATTCAATAATTGAAGTAATTCTTGAATGGCTAATTTGGTACCTAAATATTCACATCTGCCCTGAAAATGTCTGATTTTGATGAAAATTTTTGACGGAATTTATTGACCTTCAAGTAATTTTCAGAAATTTTCGAATTTTTAAGATTTTTAAAACATTTAATTTTATGAAATTATCCAACTTTCCGATTTATTTCCTAATAAAATAGTAGTTTTTTTTAAAAATATTTTTTGAAGTGAAACTTCTTTGCGGAGGGTAAACCAAATATTGATATAACGGAAGTTGGTTGGACGTTTGGCTTGCCAGGGTTTAGAATTATTTCTATACCGAAAATAAATGTCGGTGCAGTGTGGAGAAGTCAAATACTGAATTCAGCATTTGGCTTGCCAGTCGCTTCGAAATATTTCCGTACCGAAAATAAATACTGAAGTCAGACATATCCAGGCGTCAAAACCAGTTAAATTGAGGTAGGAAATGCAGGTGCAGTGTGCAGACTCCAAATACTAAAGACAACATTTTTTCCTGTTACAGGGTGACCCAAAAAAGTCTTTCTTTTACAGGGTGACCCAAAAATTTTAAACTCGATAATTTTTTTCTCTCTTACAGGGTAGCCCATTTTTTGTCTTACAGGGTTAACCAAAAAATTTTTTTACTCAAAAAATTTTTTTTTCTATTACAGGGTGACCCAGAATTTTTTTCTTACCAAAATCCATTTCGACCCAAAAACGAAACACGAATTTAATTTAATTGTCCAAAAGAAGTTTCACTACAGAAAATTTTTCTTATATTTTTTATTAAAATTATTGCCGATATGAATTTGTTGAATTTTGTATAGATAATTTGATGGGATATCTTTAATGAGAAAGTTTTCGATGGAGAAAAATATTCCCAACTTATTATGTTATGATCAGTGACATTGAATTTACTTTAACCTTACTGGCCTTACCTTGAAACTACCTAAATCTAAACTTAATCAGAACCAGGGAAAGTAGAAATGAAAACCCGAAATATGGATCACCTGACTCTTCCTATAATGATTTGTTCTTAATGTTAAATTTCTATGAGTCTCCATCCATTTCTAAGAATTCCATAAGATAGGCTGTTAAATAAATTAATATATCGAATCTATTTTATGAGCCCTCCTGTTTATTACCTTCAATCCCAACTCTCATCAGATAAAAAAAAAAAAAAATTAGAAATCAATCCCAAAACGATTTGTTTGTTCTTTATCAGACACCCAAAACCCATTTCAATGTCAACTACACGAAAATAATATAAACTGAAATTTTCCCGGACCCCCGGAAAGTCAACCAACTGGGTCCGATATTCTCGAAAAACCCCCCAGAGAACAATATAATATTTTCCACTTTCGCATCAGTTAGTTTATTTTTCATTTTAATTTTCACTCCTCGTATATACCATTTGGGACAAGGAAAATACGATAGTGGAAAATTCAGATGTGGGGTGGTTTTTTTTTCGTTTTTTGATTTTTTTATTTTAGGAAAAACAATAAAACTGCAGTCCATAAACTAAACTTCTCGTGGATGAACAGAACTGAATGACATCGTTATTTTTTTGTTCTCCACTTTATTGAAAAGGTATGGACTTAATATTCAAGTCGCGCTACGTAAACATTAGTTTATTGTCCGTTACCAAGTCCCGGACACCCAATTTTATTTAAGAAGGAATTTTATAAAAAAAAAATATCGATTTTTTCCTCGACATGCTTTCATGATTTTGATGAAGAATATAAATTTTCTTTCTATATAATCTACTAGTAGTTAGGTGTAACTCTTAGAATTTTCAATCACCACGAACATAACGACGTTTATGCAGCACTCCCGGATCTTTACCTAAATTACATGGAAAGGGTTCAGTACATATAACCGCATTCTCAAATTTAAAATCGCATCCGCATCATTTAACTCATTCCTTTACCAGATAATTTTTTCTTTCCTCATATTCCGTTCCGACTTACAGATGGTAACGGTTGATGATTATTATTATTATCATCACGTTAAAGATGTCCCTATTCATATCCTATTTGTACTGTAAAATAAAGGAATGGGTCTCATTCTGTAATTTTTTTAAAAGACAATTCCGGAAACACTGAATCAGACAGTTGGAAAAATTAAAATATCAGTCTAAGTTTACTTCTAAATTTTCTACAATCTAAATTTAAAGATCGGGATTCGAGAGATATTTTAACTTTTAGAAAACTTTTTGAAATATTTTTCCATGTTCTGATGTTCTACAAATAAGACGTCGTCTCTTATCTTGTCCGATAATATATTGATATTTTGATTTTCTATATCTGTAAGGGAACAAATGCAAGTTTAGCGCAATGAAAAATTAAGAAAATCAACCACAAAGCAAGATGTGTTTTTCACTGGACCAGAATGGAAAAATACAATAAAAATCGGGCACGCATTCAAATGGAAAATTGTATTTTTCTCTTTTTTTTCAAACAACCTTACTGAGGTGTTGGCTCGTTATGTTCTTCGGTCGAAATGATTTTCTTTAGACAGGGACATAGCTGGAATATAAAATTTATAAATTCGATTATTTTATTTTCTTAAGATTAAGAAAGAATTGTTGATTTTCTGTAAATAATTTATTTTATTTTATTCAACCCCCTGTACAAAATTATATGAACTTTAACTATCCCATACATTACGATGTATAAATTAAATATATGGGACTTTCTATATACCCAAATGGGTACATATTTCTGGGAAGGACACCAAAAGATGAGTTCCGTTTTGTAATTAAATGTCAGATGATATTTTAATTTATGATTATTACATGGAAAGTAAGTGAGGAAAAAAGACGATTAAAATTAAAAATAATAAATTTTTTTATTCCGTTTATTAAATTCGTAGAGTTGGGGACGCTTGGAAAGGAGAGAAAATTCTTGAGTCAGCAACAAGAAAATATATCGTTAAGAAGGGAAAACGAAACGATAAAATCACATAAATAAAATGTTTAAAAGTTACATGAAATTAGCAGGAAAAAAATGTATGTTCTCTTGACCGAATTATTTTTAGATCACGTAATGTACTTTATTTCCTTTTTTTATTATCACTAAAGTAAAATTAATAGAAGAATTTTTTAAGTAACAAGAAATAGAAATAGAAATACCTATATTTAAAGTAGAGCGATAGAAGAAGAAAATTTCATAGAAATTGTAGTTGGGCTAGAGTCTAGTATCTCGTATCTATGTTTCTACCAAGCCCACCCTGGTCTGCCCCCGAAAACATTGAAAAAAAAGAAAAAATATTTATTTATGGAATTCCTTTTAATTTCTATATTTCATATAATTTTATAAAATTTAATTTCCAATTATTTTGTCAATTTTACATTATAACATTTTTATATTTAATAAAATTTTTTATTAGCTCCTAATTAAATTATTAAAATTAAACAATAATATATTATAAGAATTTTAATTTGACTCCGACATTTTTTTATTTAAATTATTAAGTAATTAGTAATAGTAATAGTAATATAATAAGTTTATTTAAAAAATCATATTTTGCGATTTCGAGAATATTTTAATTGAATATTTTATTTTTATTTTAATTAATAATGATAATTATAACATTTAATTAAATTTATTGTTAATTTTTAGATATATAAGTTATATAGGTATGGTATATTCAATAGAAATTAGTTTAAATTAATTATAATTGTTAAAAATGTTTATAACATGTCATATTGAATCTTAATAAATAAATAATAAGATTTTGGTCGATAATTCGATAAATTCCCATAATCATAAACTCGGAGGAAAAATCTATAACAAGGGTCGGCAACATATGACCCGCGGGTCACCGCCCATTTGACAATTTCAGTGACCCATTTGAGTTAAGAATGTGTAAGATATAATCAGACAAAAATTATAACTGACCTGACGCCAATTAAATAATATTCTGTAGAACATATGGTTTTAATTTTGATGTTATTGGTTTTTTGATTTATGCAAAATTTTGTAGAACCGAGTCCTTTCAGTATACACTCAATTCTGTTTTTATGCGATAGATACGTTCCCCAGAAAAACGCATTAAAAAAATCGCATAAAAAAAGCAACTACCTACATTGAATAAATAGGGATAAGTTCCATAATTTTCGAAAACCGCTAATAAAAGCCAATAGATAACCAAAAAATTGCATAAAAAAGACGATGTTACCCTTCTTGGAGAGGATTATGGTTCAATCTAATTGCTGGAAGTAAGGAGAACATAAATGGGACAAATATTCGACCTTGGAAAATTGTAAAAAGTCAGAGAGTTAGGAACGGTTGGTAAAAGAAAAGAAGTCAGGAAAAGGTCAAAAAAAGGTCAAGTAAAGTCAGGAGTAAATTGAGTAAATTTTAAAAAATTTAGATTAAGTCAGAAAAAATCATAGAAAATCGGAATTAGTCAGAGAATAGATGATTGTTTTTAAAAAAGTTGTGATTAACCGGAGCTTTCACAGAGAAATTAAAAAAACAGGTCAAGATGAGCATTAGAAAGCCGAGAAAAATCTGTAAAATCGAGCTTAGTTCGAAATAGTTAGAAAAATAATCAGCCAACTCGTGGAAATGGGACTTATGATAAGGAAAAATGCCAGCAAAAAGCCTAGTAAAATCTTAGAAAATCGAATAATGCATAGAACTCAGGAAAATGCCTAATAAATGTGATTCGGAGATCGGAAAAAATAAGAAAAAGTCGAGAACAATCGTGTTTGAAAAAGGCAAAAAAGGTACAGATTTTTTCAACTCTTCCAGATTATTTCTCGTTTTTCTCTATTCTGCTTCCGATTTTTCTCAACTCTATCCGATCTTTTCGAATCTTTCTGACTCTAAAATATTGACCTTTATGGTCAGAGGAAAATTTATTTTCAAAATTATATTTAATTTAAATTGATTTGGGAAATTATTTCTTTTGTATATAGAAATTTGGGAGGTGATACGGGGGAGGCGGGGTTAAGTATAAAAAGATGAAAATTTAATAAATCAATAGACTTCGAGGGGGTTAATGAAAATTTCCATTCAATTAAGATTAGAGATTTCCATTAAAATACCCCTCCTTTCCTTCAAAAAGCCTGCTCAGTGCTCATGGGTACCGTACAATTTCATCAAAATGAAGAAATTCAAAGAAATCGGAAAAATTCTTCAAAATCAGAAAATTTCATAAAAATCTGGAAATTTTATAAAAACTGTACACTGCGTGCGTCCTGTATTTTACTGATACAATTTTCCTTCATTGATTCCTAAATTGTGCTCTTCAGCAAATTTTCTTACAAGTCATTTTTGGATTTGGCCCAGATACCAATTTTGGATCGGGTAAATCAAATTTCACGGTAGCTACCTATTTTTAATGGTTTTAGTAAATCATTTTGCTAATTGGTAATTATCCTTATTACTTCGTTAAGAAGTTTTAACCCTCCACTACTACTTCAGCTGGGGACATACCAGTAGTCCACCTTAATGCAGCCTATTATTGAATTGATCGATCATCTTCTTGGTACATTGACTGTTTTCCAGTCAAAAAATTAAGCCAATGAAGGAAAATTTTATTGATTTCATTTATTTGATATGTTATACAAAATGAAATAAAGTGGGGCATCTTAAGTCAAGTCTGACGGAGAAATGCTAATTATAATAATTCAAATTAAAAATTATTATAATTATAATGTGTTTAAAAAAATAATTATTATTTTACGAACGTAGAATTCGTATTTTGTAAGATTTCCTACTAGAAGTGATTTTTTTGCGAGAGGTGGGACTTTTCTTAACATATGCTACCGATTTTCAGTAATTTATCTATAGAAATTCAGAGAAATTTTGAGTGATCCTAAAAATAAGCCGATCGTAAGAAATTATATATATTTATATCTTACAGAAAGGGTCCAAACGCTTTCCTAACGACCCGTTCGGTTCCCTACAGATTATAGAAATTCTAATATATAGGACGTCCATTAGACAATCTCTGACAAGACAATCGATTAGTTTTCGGATCACAGGGTTCAAATCATACCTATCTACTGATATTAAACTCATTAAGAAGCTAAATTTAATTCAATGAATAATATATCAAAGATTAATTAAAATTTTCCATATGGAATGTGTACATAATCCGGAATCCGTTTTGATCAGAATTTATTACGCTATTAAAGGCAATTATTTGAATATTCAATTGAAATTTTTTCCTTGTTCCTCAACCTAAAACCGCATATAAATCTTTAATTATAATTGATGTTTTGTGAACTATGGTTACCGGATTTGTATATCGAGTGGCATATTTCGAAAGGGTAATTTAAAGTAACATTGTTAATACAAATAAATTTTCCCAGTACAGAGGGATCATGATAGTGGACCGAATCCTATAAAATACCCTTTTCTACTTTACAGCATATTCAGGATAATGCAAGAAAGCATAAAATTTACTATGGTTGAAGTGTCACAGATATATATAGTTTTTTTCTGGTTCGTTGGTGGTGGTGATGGTGATGGTGATGGTGGTTTAGGAAATTGAGATCCAGATACTATTCCCAATTACACAAAAGTTAAATACGATGGGTAAAGTAAAGTTCCATCCATAATAATAAATATTATTTGAAAAACCATTCCTAGTTTTGATTCGGTATTATAAACTATTATAATCCATAAGTAGAAAGTCAAATTCTGAGGTTGACTCGAGTTAGAGTACAGAATAAATTCCTATCCAAAAACCCGATGTATCTATCCCACTTTAAACAGATTATCTAGCCCATAAATGGGACAGCGGTTTTTCTTTGGAAAGGTTAAAGGTAAGGTGTATCCTCTCCTACATTAAATATAAAGTTATTATTTACTCGAATAAAATTATATACACTAGCTTTCAAATAAGTAAATCATTTACAACAATTTCAATTCGAATTATCGAGAAACTTTGACATAAAACAAGATTTTCTGTATACTCGTCTATTCTGTAATCTGTATACACATTTCTATATGAAAATAGGATTTTTGAAACCTTTTTACTGAAAAGGAAACATAAGGAAACATTTTACGATTTGTTTATATACTTTTTGACTATGAATTTTCGAATTCCCATCCACCCATACCTTGTTCAAAAATCTGGAAATTTGTTATAATTTTTTAGGATACCCTACCCACCATTTTCTACATTTTCTCTTCTAAGGATACGAGTACATTATATTCTGTGTGCAAGTTTTGTATTATTTCTACAATTTGTTGTAAATCCTATATCCAGAATGCTCTATACTTTTTTACCCCCTCACACCCAAATCCCAGATTACAGAAGGAACTTGAATTCGATCAAGTTTATAGACAGACATGCAACTGGTGCTTTCTATAAAAAAAAAATTGGAAGGGGCTGGATAGGAGATGGGTTGGCAAAAAAAATTCCTACATTCCTACGTGATCCAATATTGTATATGGAAAATAGAAAAATCGATCAGGGACGCGTTTACACAGATTTGATTAAGTTTATCTTAGAAATTACTTGTAATATCTTGTAAATTACTTAGATAAAGGTTCCAAAAATCTAGATTCTCAATCATTTTTGAGACTGCTACTGTCTCAAAGAATCCTGTATTTATATAATTTTTTTTTTGTACCATTCTTGTTTTTAATAGCATTATAGTACAATGAAGACAGAGCAGATTGGGGGTTCTCTTCTGATCCATATTATTAGTGTATAGTGGGGTTGGAACAAAAAAGGAACTTTTCCATTAGTGGAAATAAAATCCATATTATATTGTTCAGGAATTTTTACATTAAACATTTTGCTACAAAAACATAATAAATAGCATTACATCACACGGACTAAAAGTGTAATAACTCTCGATGTATAATACGTTACATATACGTTACCAAATTATGTAATATCTTATAGTATTACATAGTATTTTAGTAGGTAAAGTTAATAATGGCTGTTGGTTGATTATACGATTTTAATTGTATCTTGCAGATTTTGGATTACATACTTAACTCCTATCAGACCATCATCATTTGTCGAAGATATGGAGTAAAATTTGGATAGAAATTGTCATCGAAAACAATTTTTCAGTGGCAAGGAGCAGAAATTGGAAAAGCGCTGAACTAAATATGATTCTCTTAAAGTAGACGATGTTTGAAAAATAAACTGTTTTTATTATTAAAATAAATTGTGTTTAATTATAAATTTTTTGAAAGCCGGAAGATTTTATGATATTAAGAAAATTTTGTAAAAATCGGATATAAAGATCAACGTTCGTAAGAAAATGATTTGAATAGAAATATCCCTAATAGCACATAATGTCTATACGATATTGGAAAATACATGAAAACGTTGAAAAATAATATGTCTAAAAAACATCTCCGCAATATAGTATAATTGCATTGTATTTAGTAAACATTTCTAGACGTTGTATCAATGTTGGATAATCGTATTTAAAAGGAACGTTAGTATAATATAACATCTTCGCAATGTTCTTTGAATGCTTGATTTTTAATTGAGATATTTATATGTCCCTACGACGTTGTGTAGATAACGTAAGAATGTATTGCAAGAAAAATTACTATTTAACATATTTACAATATTACTCAAATTTGTAAGTTCTTTCCATATGTTTTAATACCCCTACGATATTATAAAAATTTTGTGAGATGAAAATTGCTAGTTTTTAGTACGGCCAAACCTAGTAATAGGCTATTAGTACGGCAATAAAATTAAAAAGTAAATTTTTTCTTGTTCGTTTGTTTTAATTGATTTGTTGCTCGACATATCCTGTTTTGCAATGAACTTTGAGGCTCTTCCTTCATTGTAAAAATATGGGGAATATGTCGTTCTGTGCAGTCTAGAATAATAATATGAAATAAAAAAAATGTTTTTTTTTCATTTTTCGCTGGTTACCTCCTTAAGGGGGGAAATAGTGTTAGGACTTCTTTTTTTAAAAGTGATTTTCATCAATTTTTTTAACAAGTAAGGAATGAATATAATTTATGGAAACTCAGACAACATTTTATACATGTATTTAAATAAATTAATTACTACTTTGAATTTTATTT